>CAOKZL010003492.1:0-92142 GCA_948472985.1 Iguana delicatissima | reverse complement strand
ATCTTGGTCCTTGAATAATTTCTTGAAATAATCATAAAATATTGTCTTGATTTTTGGGGGGGTGTTGGTGTATTTTTTCCTCTTCTTTAACTTCCAGGATCAATCTTTTCTCTTTTTCTTTTTTTAGTCCATATGCTAACCATTTCCCTACTTTATTGGAGTATTCAAAAAATCTTTGTCGTGTGTATTTTAATTTCTTCTCAATTTCTCGGATTTTCCACAGATAATTGTTTTTGTAAATTCTTGGTCTCCCTCAGCAATTCTGAATTTTTAGGATCCTTTTTCAACTCATCTTCTTTCTCCTTAAGTTCATCCATAATTTTCTGATATTTCTCTTTCCTAATTTTCTTTTTATAAGCTTCTTGTTGGATAAAAAAGCCTCTTATCACCGCCTTTCCTGCATCCCAGACTATATTGTCTGGTGTTTCTTTTCGGGCATTTTCTTTAAAAAAGTGGGTTATTTCTACTTTTGCCTTTTCTATTATGCTTTCATCTCTTAGTAAATCATCTCTCAAAGTCCAATGGTATTAATTTTCCCCTTCTTTGCAATATCATCATAAGATGGTTATGATCTGATAGTAGTCTTGGTAGGATCTCCATTTTTTTTATCTTTCTGCATAAAGTTTAGATGTCAAAATCATATCAATCCTAGACCAAGTTTTGTGGACTTCTGAAAAATATGTATATTCTTTCGCGTTTCCATATAAATAACGCCACACATCCATTAAGGATAAAATATCCCTGAAATCATAAAATGATTTGGGGAGTTTTCGTTGTGGTGTTTTCCTTTCTCTCTCAATGTTCGGTCTAGATTGGGGTTTATTACCCCATTCCAGTCACGTAGTACAATTATTTCCTGGTAGTCATGCTCTGTTACCCTTTTTAATAATATTTCATAGTAAGAGGCTTTATTCTCCAGTGGGCCATAAATTCCCACAAACAAAATCTTGCTGTAAGTTATCTCTACTTCAACTCCAATTACTGTACCTTTAATATCTTTGAAGACTTCCCTAGCATTATATTTCTTGTTCACGTAGATTGTAACTGCTTTTTTCCCCTTATCTATCAACGATGAGAAGCCTTGTCCTAGTTTCTGATTTTTTAGGTCTTTAGCTCTTACATGTGTTTCTAGTAAACAGATCACATCAGATTTTATTTTTTCTAGTTGGTGAAAAATTCTCTCTCTCTTTATAGCTGAGTTCGTTCCTCTAACATTCCATGAGATAATTTTCATGATGATCACTTCTTATCTTTTCCTCTTCCTTTCTTCCTCTCTCTCTCTCTCTCTTCTTTCTTTTTTCCCCTTTCCTTTTCTCCTTTAATCTAGCTCTTCTTCTTTTTCTTCTTCCTCTCCTTCTTCCTCTTCTCTTCCTTCTGGTCCGTGTTCTCATCCCTCTCTTGTTGTACTTTCATTGTATCCTTCTCTAATTCTTTACTTAGTCTCCTTTGTTGATTTACTTGAGATTCTTCCAATTCACCTCGTGTTATTGCCTGTTCTTTTAATTTTTCCACTTCTCTTGAAGCCTGGTTTTCCTGCTCCTTTTGTCAATTTCTTCTTAATTCTTCCTTATATCATTTTAAGAAATCTTGAGCTTTCTGGATTGAATTAAGAGTGAATCTTTTTTGTTGAAATGTAAAAGTAACTCCTTCTATCTTACACCAACAATATATTATCCCTCTTCTTTTTAGTATTTGTATCAAAAAGTAGTAGTCTTTTCTTTTTTTCAAAATTTGAGAAGGAACATCTTCGAATATCTGAAGTTCTTTATCTTCTATAATCAATTTATTAGAATAACTTTGTTGAATCACCAAGTCCTTTACTCTTTCTCTTAAAAAATAGATTACACTATCTCATGGTGCATTTCTTTTTTTGGCGATTAACGAGTTAATTCTGAACATCTTGTCTATTTCCAAATCTAGCTGTTCCGCATTCCATCCAATATAGTTTGCTAATGGCGGTACTACTCGATTATATAATTCTTCTCCTTGAATTTCTCCCAGGTCTCTTATTTTTATACATTTATCTCTGAATTTAATCTCAGTACTTCTGTCATTTTCCCATCATCGGTATATCTTTCTCTAGTTTTGTTGTTCGATCCTGTAACTCGTCTATTTTTTTGTTTATATTCATTTCCATAGTTATACTCTCCAACTTTTGTCCAACACTTCTCATTTCCTGCTTCATATCTTTGATATCATTTGCCACACCCTTTACATCCTTCTTGAATTCATTTCTCAATTTCCTTATTTCCTCAATGATCGTGGGTGCAAATTCCATTGATTTTGATTGCTCCTCAAGAGCTGATCTCACCTGTAGTTGTTGTTTTACCGATACTGTTTTTCTTGTTCCTGAAGCCATAATGTCAATTACTGTTTTGTTCACTTATATGATAATACATTTATGTTTATAATCAATTAATGAATTAATTACTCAATTTAACTTACTTGACTTAAATATATTATTAGGTTGCTACCAAAATATTTTCTTAGTAATTCTTATCTTATTTTCTTAACTTTCTTATCAAATAAAATTTTCACAATTAATATATAAATAATATTTCACTATCACACCTTTTGTTAAACATTTTTCTTTTTCAATCAATTCTATATTCTATGCAATTATTTATAAATCAAATATTTAACACCTTATCTTAAATATAATTACACAATTTGTAAATGTTATTCAATGAATTTCTCTTAAAAATATATTACACAAATATTGTTATTGTTAATATTATTATTCTTTTTAGCAGCCAAAGTAGTAAACTTAATTTATATCTTCTATTAGTTTTCCAATAATCTATTACTATATTCCATATAATTGTATATCATTTCTCAATTCATTGCTCTTATGCAGTATATATTATCAAATCTTTTTAACAACAGAATAATGAACTTGATCCAAGTCTTCTATTTCTCTCAAATAGTCTTCATTCTTATATTAATCTCCATAATAACCTCACCCAATAGTATTTTCACCATAAGAGAATATCAAATCAGAAATTGCAATTGTAATAAATTAAATATCCAGTAGGTGGCACGCTTTAGTTGCTTTTGTTAATTGAGAATACCGTAGAAGAAGGGTTAACAATTTCCTTCAGTATCTTGTTGACCTTGTGATATATTTTTTCCCTCCTCCCCTCTTCCCTCTGCAGTTACTTTCTTTTGTCTTTGAATTAGTTCCTCATTTTCAGTCAATAACTGTATATATTAGTCTCAATATCTTCAAAAGGTTGTTCAATGTCTTTCTTTTTTTCTTTTCGTTATCTGTCCCACTCACTTCCCTGTCGTAGTCTTATTTTATTTTTATTTAGCCATTCTCAAAGTCCAGTTCTTACTTTTTTATCCCCAAAAGTTCCTTTATATGTCTGCAAGCAACATTTCCCTACAAATAGTTTCTCTGATGCCTCTCAGTATCACACAGCAGATATTACACTTTTAATGTCTGTTTGAATTTTATACTTAGTCCAAATCAGATTCTCTAGATTATCCTGCCTTATCGACTTTATATATTAGCTGATTTGAAAAGCTGTTCAGGGTATGTCAGCAGCAAGAGAGCTTAATACTGCAAACGTAGAAATTAATTATTTTCTTCCCTGTGTCTCTCTGTTACCCTGAAAATTAGGGGTATCTTGAGGACACCCAAACCAGGCTTCAAAAATTAAGGAACTAGCTGAGCTACCCAGCAAAACTGCGAGAGGTCAGGGCAAGAGATCTTCAACCCTATGTCTACGGGGTCAGAATCACGCAAGAGTCAGAGACACAATCTAAAATAGTTTTTATTAAAAAAACTAATGGAGGGAGTCGCATACACACATTATCAAATATTCTTGCAATCTTACAAGGGCTACAGAAATAAAGTTGGAAATAAGTGACCAATTGGGAGAGAAGGCATATGGACCTTAGTCTAGACATCTTGGGAGAAGGAGGAGTTTAGCGCAGGCTCGGTGTAAAGCACCAAGGGAAGGCTGGATCCCAGGCTGGACGAATGGCAGCAGCGAGGTCTTGCGGAGGAGTGGGGACGTGAGTCGCATTTGGCTTTCACAAGCATCTGAGAGGCTTGGATGGGAGGTTTCGGTAGCAGTCAAACAGGCCCTTCTGTCCGGTCTAGAAGGCTCTACAAAGAGGCTCCAAAAGTGGACAATATTTATAGCCAATTTCTGTCCTCAGGCCGTGTATCAGCTAGCAAAGTATTGTTAATGGGCGATAAGAGCAGAATATAATGTTAAGCAAATATCACGACCCGTCCTCGGTATTGTTTCTTACTGGGAAGTCCAGGTGCATGATAGGTTTAAAATTCCAAATTGATAGGCTTTGATTGTCTAGCTTCGCACAGTTCATCAACATAGCTTGGGGCTGTGACAGTGTCCAGGAGCGAGTCTATTGTGCCTGCCTAGAGATACATGACTCGGAACAATAGGTCAGTCTTTTAGCATAAAGGATGTCATCTACGTTCCCATACAGCAGAGAGGGGCGGTATTGTTTTTAGGAATTTCCAGTTCAAAACCAATTTTGCTTTAACTGAAACTGACCTTTGCTAACCAATATCCAGGTTGGGGGAGACAAGCCAATTGTAGGGGTTCTCTCTTAGGATTACTTTGAGGTGTAACATCTCCTTCGCTACTGTTTTGCCGCTATCAAAGTTCCACACTCGAAGAAGTCCATAATCTGTCTATTAGCCACCCCTTCTTGTCATATTTCGTTATAAATCGGTAGAGGAAAATCACAGGGAGCAGAAGTTAATATTATAGCAAAGTGAATCTTAATCATTTCTTTCCTTTCGCTGTTTACTCCTGCCGCTTCTCCTCTACTGATCAGTCACTGTTTTGAAAGTTTTAAACGTGAGATAGTCCGTAGTTAAAGGACCTTTTTCAAAGGTACCCTTCAATTTTCACATCAGATAGTTGTAGAGTAAGCAGTGCATTGGATGTTTCTTACCAACCACGAGATAATGAAGTTCCTGACAATCTAGAATCTTTATGAATCTTTTTTTTAAAAAGTGGAGGTGAGGATTTCTTCCGAAGAAGACTCCACGCAGTAATGGTGGCTCGGAAGACCTCTTCAGCGCTTACCATGTCCTGGTTTTTAGATGCTTTTCCTGGACACTCACGCTGGAATTCCAGTCCTCTTCGAGCACTTCCGAATCCCTCCTCCCAAAGGGATACCGTCCCGCTATTTACACCCAGGTTAGCGGGTTCCCGACTTTGTGGGGTAACTGTCTCTCCCCGCAGTTGTGCTGGGGGACAGCCATGCTCCTCGTCACAGCCACCAGAAGTCCAAGAATCGATGCTTGTATCCTTTCACGTAAGTCTTTACCAAGGGGTTGAGGAAACAAGACGGTCTACCCAAATGTTGCAGATGAGAATATCATGGACAGGTAACAGAAGACGGGGAGAGAGACAGTCCCTTATCAGATAAGGATGAAAGAAATTCCAGGAGGTCCATGGTACCAAAGATATTGACAGCAAGATTTCTGCATCAAAGGAACTGGAGAAACTTGCTCCACTTGTAAGAATAGGAGCATATACAGATGTGAAAATAGGCATCCTTGAGATTAAGAGTGGCAAACCAGTCCCCTTTCTGCAGAAGTTGTAGGATTGAAGCCAGGATGACCTTTCAAACCCATCAGGGCTTGATGTAATAGTTCACACCCTGAGATGGAATGAAGAGCTCCTTCCTTCTTCGATACCAGAAAGAACCTGGAGAAGCTGTACCTCAGAACCAACAATGGAATGGGTTCTGTGGCTCCCTTGTCCAACATTTCCTTGTCGAGGAGGGTTAACAGGTGAGTGACATGTATATGGCCTACTGGTGGTAAACTGCAGAATTCTATCGCATAGTCTCTGGCAATGACGTCAAGGACCCAAGAGTCAGTGGTGACCAATGCCCAGGTGCAAAGATGTTTCTTGAGTTTGTTTCTGAAAGGCCAGTTGGAAGGGCCCAATGTCTATGTTGAGGTCGTGTTCAGAGACAGAGATGGTACAGTGTCAGAAATGAACATTGAGGGATGTAAACCTCTTCCTCGTACTCATGCCTAAAAATGCCTGTATCAATGTTGGGGCACATAACTATCATCAGAAGAACTGTAGTGCTTGGAATCACAGGGAGAACAGGAGTAGACATAGGCTCGGTGTCTATGAGATCAAGAATGTTCTCTGTAATAGGAATGAGATCTGCAGAGATCATGTGAGACCGATGTGACAATACCAATCACGATGGAGGGTGAGATGGTGTCCATTAATGTCAAGATCCAGAGAGTGTGACCTCCAATTTCGAGCAAGGGGTGGAGGAGGAGGACATTAAGCAACAATCATTTCAGTTACAGTAAGCTCTTCAGCCAGTAGTTCTGATTCCAAAGGAGAATGGTCGGCACTTCTGTGAACAACTATTTGCCTAGAAGGTGGAGAATCAAGGATTTCACCATCCAAGGTTGCTGTCGTCTCCAGTGGAGCAGGGGAAGGAATTGGACTCTGTAATAAAGTCTGCTGTTGTTGGACAATGGGTGCACTGGTAGCAGCAGCAGAGGTTTCTTGCAGTACCATAGCAATTGGTAAAGGCTGTAGCTGACCTTTCCCCATGGGAGTGATCAAAGATCCTTTGCCTTCTTCTTCTTCTCCTACCTTGTCTTGGTTAAGTCTTTAGAGAGAGAACAGCCAGGAGTATCAGGTACTATCTGAGGGGAATGGGCAGGATGAGTAGCAGATGTCGAAGATGGGATTGAGGCCACTGTCTGGGCCAGTATTGAAGTAGGTTGGTTGTGCAGTATTGAGGAAGGCTGATTGTGACCCACATCTTTTGAAGACTGGCACTGAGAGGAATGATTTGAAGAAGCCTCAATTCACAAGGACTTAGAGGCAGAGGCTGAGATACGAAGGGAAGGTCTAGACGTGTTGGTGACACAAGATGGATCCGACAGTTGGAGAACTTTCTCCCACAGAACAGTTTTGAGTCTACTCTCTCTAATTCCACTTTGTCTGAGGCGTGAAGGACTGGTAGTGCTTGCAGATAGAGACATTGTGAGTCTCACCCAGGCAAAAGAGGCACTTGGAATGCCTATCATGATTGTGTATTTTGGCATCATAAGCATGGCAACGCTTGAAAAAGGTTGCCAATGCCATAAACCACAGAACAAAGCTGAGAAACGAGCCTAATGTTGAGACAAAATGTAGTCCAAGGGATCTGGGATACTGAAGCCAAAACCCTAACCATGGCCATGGAAAGAAATCAAAAGTAGGTCAAAAATATGAGATCCAATGAAATAGAAGGCTCCTAAGGTGCTGCTAATGTGGCACACAAAAAGGAACTACGGATGATGGATAGAAGGGACCTTATATAGCCTTAGGGGAGTGGGTTGCATTCCTGCCAAAATTCTAGGCTTAAGCTCTAGAAGGTTCCGAAGGGTCTACTGCACAGGTCCGAGTAAACCCATTTATGCGAGTCACAGAGACCATGAAGGAGAACCAGAAATTGTATAAGTTAAAGAACTTGACTTCCTTTTGCTCTGACTTGTCCTTGCAACATTCTTAAACAGAAGCAAAACATTTGCAATGGATTTTACTGAGAATCTATCTACTCATATATGTCCAAAAGGACCAATAAGATTTACTTTTGCAGAATCCTTAAAAATCTCTGGAATCCTATTTTCCTATCAAATTATTACTAACATTCTAAAATGTAATAAAATGTATACTATACTTTGGCATTAGAAGAATTTCCCCTTCAGCAGATTTGATCATTAGAATCACTGGAGGTCTCTGTTCTTGTGGACGTATATATAATTTTCTTATATTTGCAAAACATTTCACAAGATGAGGCTATAGCACAGATATGAAGCAAAACAAGAGTTATAAATATTAAACCCATAACTATGTGTAAAAATTAAAAGGAAAAACTCAAGTGAAATTAAATATTACCTGCACAGCATCAGGACTTTTACTTTCGGCTAATATATCAAGAAGTTCAGCATTGCTGAGAAAATAAAATCTTGGGAAAATCATACGTTTAACTTCAAGGTGGTCCTGCCCCAGTATTAAAAATAAGAGAACATTTAATTAAAAAATTATGAAATGAAATAAAACTCTTAACACATTTTCCTACACTTTTCAGCCTACAGGAGCTTGCTTCAGTTTCCGCAGCTGCTCCAACTTCTTCCCTTTTTTGACATAACTTCTTGTGCCAGATGGTACAAGCTAGGTAATTTTAGATCTTTGACTTGTCTTATAAAAGCCAGCTTTAGACAACCATATATATTGCTTCATTTGTGACCATTTTTTTCCTTTTGCCCCATTCTGTGGCCATCATTCAGTGTTTTAACAATGCTTCTACATTTCTGAAACAGGTATACCTTGGTTAATGAAGCACTGTAGATGTGTTTCTGGGCATTACTTATTTAATAGAAGACCTGACACCAGAGACAGAAATAATATGGAAAGCACATGAAATGCTTCCTGTACCACAAAAAGAAAGAGCAGTTCAACATGTTACAGCAAACCGCTGGTCTACCGCAAAACACAACAATATGTACAAGTGAACTGAAACAATCAGGTCAGATAGGCGATCCATAAGTTCCAAAACATCTTGATCTTTCTGGAAACCACTTGACAGTAGAGATGTAAAATTTCTGGAAATTTTGAAGCCATGGGAAAAAACCATTTTTTCTGTTTTTTTCCCCAGAAAAAAATTGACATTTTTGGAAAAATTGAAAAAATGCAATGTTAGCACTTTTTACAGATTGAAAGTCACTGTTACTTTAGGAACATAAAATATGACTATGTACAGTTTCATTTGGCATAAAATTATCATAACTGGTATATTAAAAATACAGTGTATTCAAACAATTATTACAAACGGAAATTACTTTTATTTTATTTTAATTTTTTTTGTAACAACTGGAGCAACAATCTCCTAAACTGTACAGAACCTCTTTGGTTTTCCTAGTTTATGTGGAACTGGCAAAACAAACACACACATGCACACAAAACAAAAGAAACCATCAACATTAGTAATAAAGAAAATGATTCATATTTCCTCTCCACATTATCTGACAGGCATAAAGCACCCATTCCCATAAAAAGAATTGAGGGAGAAAAGTATGTGGAAGGGAAGAAGGAGGGACTAAGTGGCCCCTAAAGGAAGAAATGCATCTTGCTCTTGCATTGGAGAGTTCAGTTTGTAACCTAGGACTTGCTTGTCCTCCGTGCACAGAAATTAGAATAATCTGATACTGCACATAGTTTTTAGAAATGATTTGGAGAACATATGAACACCTGGTCTTAAAGATTTTATTCATCATGCTAAAGTAAAACATTCCATAATAAATCTTCTTTTTTTCAATTTTTCCAATTTTTCGGAAAAAAACAAAAACAAAAAAAGCTTCAGGAAAAAAATGGAAAAACGTTGTTGTTGTTTCCGGGTTTTTTCCAGGCCTTCACATCTTTACTTGACAGCTTCTTCCAAAATGCATTCACAGATTTTTTTTTTCTTTCACTAGCCTTCACTTTTCTTATAATTTCCATTTTGGTTGCCAAACTATGTTCTATGATTCTACAAGTCTATGACTCTTCAAAATGGCAGAGGAGGGGAGTAGCCAGTGAGGAAGTTTTATCTGCTGTCCTCTTTTCTTCCTGTTTTGCTGTTCAGGCAACAACAGAAGATTGGCTAGAGTAGAATCCAATTGTTTCTCAGCTCCTTTTATAGCATTAGTTGCTGCAGTCACAGTGGTGTGACCTCCTTCACCACCCACCCAATAGTAATGTTAGTTTTAAAAACTTCCAGCTAGCACAGAACAAGGAAGGAAGGGGTGCAAAAAGGAGTTTCTCTAACAGAAGTCAAGTGGAGTATGCTTGCATGGCAAAGTAAACAAACAAACCATCTTGGTTGTTAACTTCAACTGTTAATGAAGACTTAGCGCATGAGTGATTTTGAATTTTAAACTGCATTCACATCTCTGTTAATCAAATGAAGAACAAGTTGCTTAACTATAACTGTGGTTTCTTTAGTTGGCATCTGTGCCCTCACACAATTGGTTTTGCACCTGTGCAGAAATTCCACTCAGCAAGTAGCTTTGACAGGGCCCCCCCTGCACTATGCATACTCTAGCCTAACAAATTACTCTCCCTTTCAATTTTGAGCCCACTGGAAGTATAGAATACTGGAACCTTGAAAAGAGGGTAGATAGGGTAGGTTGTGTAACAGCACAGATGACATCTAAAGACCCACCACTACAGGTAAGCAACCTGTTCTTCCTCACCATGGTCTCTATGCCTCACAAAATGGTTTAGTGAAAAGCTTACCGTTGAAGGTGGATCAGGTCACAAAAACAAATAACACTGTGTCCAAAATATCAATCACCCATATTTGATTGTGTATTCCTGCATGGCACAGGGTTGGACTTGATGGCCCTTGTGGTCTCTTCTAACTCTATGATTCTATTTCTGGCCCTGGAGTCCAAAGAGTAGTGTTTTATGAAAATAGAGGGCTGAGATCATGTGGCAGCATTGCAAAGCTCAGGCACAGAAGCATAACTAAGCAACACTGCAGATACTGAAATTCTGGTTTAGGTTATGGAAGCATGAAGAAGAAGAGAAGGTTAAGAGGGGACATGATAGTATGTTTAAATATTTGAAGGGATGTAATGTTGAGGAGGGAGCAGGCTCATTTTCTGCTGCTCCAGAGACTAGGACAAGGAGCAATGCATTCAAACTGCAAGAAAAGAGATTCCAGTTAAGCCTCAGGAAGAACTTCCTGATGGTCAGAGCTGTTCGGCAGTGGAATATGCTGCCTTGGAGTGTGGTGAAGTATCCTTCTTTGGAGATTTTTAAGCGGAGGCGGGATGGCCATCTGTTGGGAGTGCTTTGATGTGGGTTCCTGCATGGCAGGGAGTTGGACTGGATGGCCCCTGTGGTCTCTTCCAACTCTATGATTCTATGATCTGTTACTGCAGTTTCTAGTCAGACTTGGGGGATACCAGATATCATTTTGGTATCAATAATTTGGCCTTCCTCACCTATTCCTTCCCATGTGCTTACAAGGCCCCCAGACAAGCACGCAAACAGGCTCAGTCACTAATCGCTGTAATATTCCAAACAAATACAGGCAGGCCAGAAATAGCCAAACTGCAGCTTCAGGAGACCTCACGGCAAGTACCCTCATTATGTATGCACACTACTTACAAAGAACTCGCTGCCCCGAGCAGGCAGCTTGACGAGCCAAATACTCAATCGTCAAGCACTCCGCGTTTGCATACTGGCTACCCTATTGACAATTCGGACTTAACTCAATCATGCTAAATTCTGACCTTTCAGAGGCTTTGTCTGCAGCCTGAAACTCATTGTTTTCCCCAAGTACGGACTAGCCTACGGTCACATTTTCCCCTACAAAAACCCCTGACTTTGAAAGCTTCCTCGGATCGCTCCCGACTTCCATACCGCCTTGCTGCCGCTTTGCTTGGCGAGCCTTCCCCTCAGTCCCACGTACTGAGAACCTTCATATCCACGAACTCTATCTTCAGACTACCCGGACTTCAGGACAGGTGCAGTATTTCCCATACCAAAAACCTCTTCTCAAAATCCCTCTATCCAACTCCAACCTTTATTTCTCTAGTTATCTGTGTGTGTTGCATACACTTGTTTGATTGCATTTTAATAAAAACAACAATTATTATTTCACATCTGTTTGCTCCTTGACTCGGCCTGACCCTGTAGACACTGGGTAAAAGATCTCGCTACGTTGCCCTGCCTCTCGTATTGCTAGCTTGTGCTCTTTGACTAATTTCCCCAACTTGTATAATTTGGAGAGCATTTAGGTGTCCCTCACGGGACCCCCAGAAATCAGGGTAACAGATTCTATGAAGAGCAACCTCTCTACTGTGCCAGCAGAAGAACAACCGCAGCAAGTGACAAGAGTTAGCCTGGAATGATACAGTCTGTCTACATTTTCTCCTTCCACAGGAGAAATTAATCAGAGCTCAGGAGATCCAAAACTTCTTCTAGCTTCTCATTATTCGAAGCTCGCTGACTGAAGTGGAAAAGAAGAGGGGTTGGGGCAGCCATGGCATGTGCATGCAGCTGGTTTTGGCTGGCATGAATGCTGCTGCTAGACCTTTTTAGAAGAAACTTGGCAAGGACTATTGGCAAGCTATAGATCTACAAGACACTGATTCAATATCAACTTTAACTATCAGGCAAAAATCAAGTGACAGCGGTGCTTCTACTCTTATTATTGCTTATAGAAAACCCACTACCTGAAACCCTGTGCGAGATCAGATTTGCTGAGCTACAGAGCTATGGAGTAGCTGTAATTTGAACTTTTGTGTCTGAAGTAGACTGGACAAACAGGAAGTGATGTTGGACTAGCTAGCTGTTTTATATAACGAGAAAACTCTATGGTATAAGGAAGAAGTATGTTTGAGAGGGGTGTGGAGTGGAACAACAAGTTAAAAAACTAAACAGTTTAAAAGGAACAAATAAAGACTAAAATTAAAATGGAAGAGAAACCTTGGGAAGAGCAGTGCAGTGAAGAGAAGTGGATCAGACAAGAGATATAGAGAGGGGGGCAGTGTGGGACAATTTAATTAAGATTAAGCAAGATTAATCAATTACAACTGAAATTTGTTATACTGAAGTTGATCTAACCATATTAAGTAAAAATAGACTGTTGAAAGAATATTAAATCAAAGATAACAAAGCAAAGAAGAGGAGGAGGAATGACTGTAGAAAGACAAACAACAGTGGGGAGAAGACAGTGAAGTGAGGACGGTGGTATCAGTGTAACGACAGCTTACTTGTGAATGAGACTGGAGAAAATATCTTGCTTAGCTTCTTTGTTGGACACGGTAATCAGCTGAAAAGTTTTGGAAGACAACAAAGAGAATGCTACACAATTAACAATGGTAAGTGGAAAGTTTTGAGGATCTTTGAATGGGACTAGAATCATGTAGAGGAAGGAGTCAGGAAAATGGACGCAGCTTAATGGTGGACGTTGACTAACAGTGATGGAGGAATGTTAACACAAGCAAGTAGAGAGGACCAGCTGTGAGCAGATTTCTTGTGAGCAAGTGGAGAGGTGACATGATAGCCATGTTTAAAAATTTGAAGGGATGTCATATTGAAGATGAAGCAACCTTGTTTTCGGCTGCCCTGGAGACTAGGACATGGGAGCAATGGTTTCAAACTACAGGAAAAGAGATTTCACCTAAACATCAGGAAGAAATTCCTGATGGTAAGAGCTGTTCGACAGTGGAATATGCTGCCTCAGAGTGTGGTGGAGTCACATTTTTGGAGGTTTTTAAGCAGAGGCTGGATGTCCACTTGCTGGGGGTGCTTTGAGTATATGTTCCTGCATGGCAGTGGGTTGGACTCGATGACCATTGTGGTCTCTTCCAACTCTATGATTCTAATTTTCTATGATTCTATGAAGGATTCTATAGAAAAGCTGGCAATATTATGTCCTGATTTAAATGAAATGCAGACACAGCCTCTGGGAGAAAGGAGAAGTCTGTATGAAGGACTACCTTCTATTTGTGGAATCTGAGATAGGGTTGGTCCACCCAAAGAGCACATAGTTCACCAGCTCTCCTGGCAAACATCACTGCCACCAGGAAGGCAGCAAAGAAGTAGCAAAGAAGTAGAATGTCACAGGAAGCCATAGTTTCAAGCAGCCTTTGCAAAAGCTGTGAAAGAACCACCTGTAAGTTCATGTAGACATGGGAACAATGACTGGAGGGTGAAGGCTCTTGTAGCCTTTCAAAAATCTTTTAACTAGAGGGTCTAAGAAACAAAGTTTTCTTTCTCCCTGAGGATGCCATGAGTTTGCTAACAGCTAACACTTTATGGAAGACAGAGATAGGCCGTTGTCTGACAAGGATACCAAAAAGTCCAAAATGTGAGAGAAGTAGAAGCAGAAGTAGGGTCTATCTGCTTCTCAAGTAAAAATCTCTCAACTTGGTCCACTTATAAGCATAACACTCCCTAGTCAATGGTTTGTGAACTACTTCTATGACCTGTCTCTCTGGATGGGACAGTGAGTTCAAGGAAAGAGATTCTATGCCATAAGCTTGAGAGGCCACATGTCTGGGTGCCACACCTTGTTGTTGGTGAGAAAGTTCAGTCTTACTGAAGCCTCTGATACTGAGATACTGAGATACATGAGAAAAGCATCATCTGGGCAAACCATGTCTGTCTTTGGCACCATGGGATGATCAGTATACCCTTGGCTTTCCCTGTTGAATCTTTGCCATCATCTTTGGTAATGAGAGGAAAGGGTGGGAAAATGTACATAATAGATCATTTCCAACTGTACAAGAATGAGTTTTTCTTCCATTCCTTTGTGATTTTGAAAAAGGACAAAAGACTGTGCCCCATACTAGATCTTTGAGGGGTGAATTTCTACATTCATCCCAAGTGTTTCGGGATGGTTGCATTCACCACTGTCCTTCCCCTGCTGCAGAGAGGATATTGGTTTGCTATGCTGGACTGGAAAGATGGGTGTTTCTACACTGCCATCAGACTGTCCTACAGGAGATTCCTTTGTTTTACTGTGGGAAGAAGAGCACATCTATTTTGAGCCCTATCATTCACCATCAGGACAATCCAATGCGTCTTCACCAAATGCATGGTGGTGGTAGCAGCAGTGTTACGTCAGTGAGGTTTTGTCCCATTTCCATATATCAATATCTGGCTTCTAGCCACCCTCACTCAAGAACATCTACTTTAAGACATCTGCCATAAGGTTAATACATTTGAGTCTGAATGTTGAGTGGAAGAACTGATGACCAAAGAAGAAGCAGATGGTGTTGAGGGGCCTTCAGTGTCAAACACTTTCTTGACTGCACTACTCAGGTGGTATATAGAGGCATTTTTTGGGCACCCCTATCAGAGGCACTAAGCACTTTCTCCCAGAGCAAGGCCTTAAGTCTTGTTGGTCAATTTTGCCTCATTTGGGGTGTAAATAGCTGATCATGTTGGTAGGTTCCAATGTTGTGGCCCTTGCCAAGGCAAAGGGGGCACTTGCTCAGTAACAGTAGTGCAGTCAAGTCCATCTTTGCATCCAGAGAAATGAAAGCAGCAGCAGGCCACCACTTTGTAACCTGAAGGACAAAAATGGCTATGGATTGTTGTTTTTCATTTGTCTGTTTTCTCTGGCTGTGTGCTCTCCCTGAGCACACGGTCTAACTGACTAGCTAGGGGGAGGAGCTAGCAGCCGTTAGTCTTAGCTGACTCACTGACGAGCTGGGCGGAGGAGCTAGCAGCTCTTTATTTCTGCTTCCAGCAGCACACACCTTCGGCACACGTACTTTTTCATTTACTACCTAACCTTAGCAAGACTTCATTGCTTCTTCCTTGAAGCCATCCAGACTCAATTTGCCTGTCCACAACATCTAGGTAGGGTTGGCACCTTGAGGGACTAACTATAACCACTATAGAATTGCTTAATCTATTCATTCTATTTTTCCCCTTTTTCTTCCCTTTTTTCTTCTTTTCTTCAATTTCCATCCAGTGTTTACAAATCATTATTATTTAGTATCAATAAAAAACATTCAACTTTAAACATTCCAATATAACATATTCCATAATTCATGTTTATCTTACTTTTATAATTCAATCCCCCAAATAGCTTTCCCCCCATAACCGTTCCCATAAAGGTATTATCAAATTCCATCTATCTTCACACTGAGTCATGGATCTCTCTGTTGTCCATATTCGAATCCTGTCATATTCTACCATTTCATATAACTTCACTACCCAATCCTCAATCTTTGGGGGTTCCTTTTGTTTCCACTGTTGTGCATAAACTAATCTTGCTGCTGTGATCATATATAGTAAAATCCTCTGTTGTGCTTTATCTAATTTGCATGTTAGATCCAATATATTTAATAAATACAATTCTGGGTTAAGGGGAAAGTTGATTTTAAATATATCTTTAATTATCTCACGTATTTCTTCCCAATACTCTCTAGCTCTTATGCACGTCCACCATGTATGATAGAATGTGCCTTTAGCATCGCATTTCCAACATTTCTCCTTTCTCTCCACTATAAATTTTTAACCGGTGTTAAATGCCACCTATAAATCATTTTATAAAGATTTTCTTTTAAACTTGTAGCTTGTAACAATTTCTATGCACTTGTCCATGACCTAGACCAAGTTTCCAATGAAATAGTATGTCCTAGATTCCTAGCCCATTTTATCATGCTTTCTTTTACTATCTCTTGTTCCATATCTATTTCCAACAATATCTTGTAAATCTTCCCCACTTTATGCTCCACATCTTTATTAAGTACTCCATCTATTTTGTTTTCCTTCATTTCAAATCCATCTTGTTTCCCGTCAATCTTAAACCTTTCTTTTAACTGTCTTATTAATAACCAGTGAGTATCTAAACCATTATTTTTTAATTCCAATCTCGATTTAAATTGTAAATCTCCCTCCTGATTTTTGTAAGGTCTTTATAGGTAAGCCACTTATCTACCTTAGGTTTCTCTCTTTTATAAAAAGCTTCATGAGCCGAAATCTAAAGTGGGGTTTTTAAATAAATTTTCTTTTTATATTTCATCCATACCCTTAGCAACCCTTTTCTTATAAGATGGTTATTAAAATTTTTATCTCTTTTAGCCTTCCCATACCATAAATAAGCGTGCCAACCGAAATAAATACCTTCTCCCTCTAATTGCAACAGTCTCTGATTTCTTAAATTTATCCATTCAGATATCCAATCTAAGCAATTTGCTTCATAATATAATTTTAAGTTTGGTAATCCCCACCTTGCTCTTTCTTTTATATCCATTAATATTTTTTGTGTAATTCTTGGTTTTTTCCTTTTCCATATAAAATTCATCAAATCTTTATTCCAATTCTTAAATGGCTTTTCATTTGCTAAAATTGGTAAGTTTTGAAATAAAAAAATCATTTTGGGCAATATATTCATTTTTACCGCTGCAATCCTGCCTAATAATAATAAGTCTAATTTGTCCCATTTCTCTAATTCTATCTTCATCTCTTTCCACTTTTCCCCATAATTGTTATCAAAAAGTTCTCTATTATTCTTTGAGATATCTGTTCCTAGATATTTTGTTTTTTTCGTTATACTAAAATTGGTTTTTTTCCTTAATCCTTGCTCTTCTATCTTTGACATATTTTTAGTTATCATATATGTCTTCTCATTATTGATTTTAAATCCTGATAGTTCTCCATATTGATATAAAACCTCCTTTAAAATACTTACTTCTTGTAATGGGTCCTCTAATGTTATTGCCAAATCATCAGCAAAGGCTCTGATTTTATATGTTTGTTTTCTAATTTTGATCCCCTGGATTCGTTCTCTTCTCGGATTTTTCTATTTAATACCTCTAGTACCATAATAAATAACAAGGGTGACAATGGACACCCTTGTCTAGTTCCTTTTCTTATGGATATAGCTTCCGTTCTTTCTCCATTTATTATTATTTGTGCTTTTTGATTCTTATATATTAAATTAATCCAATTTATAAAATTGTTTCCTATGTTTATCTTAACCAATATTTCTTTCATGAAAGTCCAATTAACATTATCAAATGCCTTTTCTGCATCTAACAAAATTAGCGCTAATTTCTTCTCGTTATGTTTATGGAAATACTCTAATATATTTATTATAATTCTAATATTATTTTTAATTTGTCTCTTAGGAATGAATCCATTTTGGTCCTTGTGTATCCACTCTTGTAAAATTTTCTTTAATCTTTCTGCTAATATTGAAACAAAGATTTTATAGTCTACATTTAATAAAGATATTGGTCTATAGTCTCTCCCTTCTTTGAGTAGCAAGCTGATATTTGCTTCTCTCCATGTTTGGAGTATATCTTCTTTTTACAAGTCTTGAATTAGTTTATATAGTGGATCTAATAATTGTTCCATAAATGTTTTATAATATAGAGCAGTGAAACCATCCGGCCCTGGAGCTTTTTGTAATTTTAATCTTTTTATGGCTTCTATAATCTCTTTTTTAGTTATTGGCTTATTCACTACACTTCTTTGCATCTCTGTGAACTCCGGAATATCATTTTCTCTTAATTATTGTTTCATTTTATCTAACCTTTCTTGGGTCATGTTCTTGTCAAAATAAAGTTCTTTATAATAATTTGCAAATGCTCCTTTAATTCTATCTTGATCAATTTGTACCTCTTCCCCTACTTTTATTTCTTGAATAGTTCTTTTTTCTCTTTCTTTTTCCAACTTATATGCTAACCACTTATTTGATTTGTTAGCATTAAAAAAATAATTCTGTTTGTAAATTTCATTTTATTTGCTATTTTCTCTGTTATCTCAATATCCAATTGCTTTTGTAATATTTTTTCTTTATCTATATACTCATTTTTCAGTTTTTTCTTAAGTTTTTCTTCTAATTTTTCAATTTCATTTATAATTTTGTTTTCTCTTTTACATTTATGCTTTTTCCAGTATGCCTCTTGTTGAATAAAAAAGCCTCTCATAAATGCTTTCCCAGCCTCTCAAACTATTTTTGTTGATATACCTTTATCTAGATTATCCTTAAAATAATTTTCTAATTCGGATTTGGCTCTCTGTAATATTTTTTCATTTTTTTAATAAATTATCTTTTAATCTCCATGTAAATTCTTGTCTTTTATCTACCAATGTTCATATTATCAGATTATGGTCCAAAATACCTCTTGGGCTTATTTCCATCTTCCTTACTTTTGAATTCACTGTCTTAGATGTTAAAAACTTATCAATTCTTGACCAAGATTTATCGTATTGGGAATAATATGTATAATCATTAGTATTTTTGTTTAGCCTTCTCCATACATCTGTCAAAGAAAGCATATCCATCATCTGGAAAAAAGATTTAGGTAATTTACCTTTCTTTTTAATTCTTTTTACTTTTCCTGCTCTATCCTGTTGAGGATTTATCACTCCATTAAAGTCACCCATCATTATTATTTTGTGATAACCTTCTGTGAAATTTTTTGTAATAATTTTTTATAAAATTCTCCTTTGTTCTCTAATGGTTCATAAACCCCTAATATCAATATTTTATTATTTAATATTTTTAACTCTATTCCTAAATATCTGCCATTTAGATCATTCAAGACTTCTTCTGCTTTATATTTTTTATTTTCATATATTGCTACCCCTCTTTTTTTCTTCTTATTTACTGTCCTAAATATATCTCCTAGTTTTGGATTAATTAATAGCTTTGAATCTATATCTCTAATATGGGTTTCTTGTAGGCATATGATTCCACATTTTTGTTTCTCTAATAAATGGAAAAAAAATTCTGTTTGGGTAGATAATTTAGTCCTCTAACATTCCATGAAATTATCTTGATCTGCATTCTATATTTCTAATTTTGAATTTCTTCTTCAGGTATTAATTGACTTTTCAAGTATGTCCTCTTCTAATTCTGGATCTATCTTTTCTTCTTCTTGTTCTGAATTATTATCCTCTCCTGATTGTACCAAACCTTCTGATGCGTTTGTTGCTTCCTCCTTTTTATTTGTTACTTGACCTTTTATTCCCTTTTCTTCTTCAATCTTTTCTTCACTCTTTTCCTTTTCTTTTTCTACCTCTTTTCTCTCTGTTTTCTCCAAATCCTCCTCATTTCTTCTTAGAAATTCTTTCGCTTTCATAACCGAGTCCAACATGTATCTTCTTTGTTTATATGTTAAGATTATTCCTTCAAATCTTCCCCATCTATACACAATTCCTCTTCTTTTCAGCACTTGGGTTAAAAAGCTACAGTCTTTCCTCTTTTTCAGTATTTGTGAAGGCACGTCTTCAAATATCTTCAACTTTACCCCATCCACAATTAAGTTGTTATTGTAACTTTGCTGAATAATCAGGTCTTTCACCCTCTCTCTCACAAAATATACAATGATATCACATGGAAGTTTTCATTTTCTAGCAATTAAAGAAATAATCCTGAAAATCCAGTCCACTTCGATATCCAGTTGTTCTGTCGGCCCTCTCTCTTGATAGGTTTACAATACGAACTTTGCAAACAGGGGGTTGACATAGATTTTACCAGGGGAGTTTGAAGGCGAGGCCCAGTTTTACCTCTTTCAATTTAACTATTTAGACTATCAGGTACGGAGAGGGAGGGAGCTGCTGCGGTTACCTGCCACAGCTGCGGCATGTTTCTTTTCCTGCCGCAAGATGTCCTTGGGTACACCTGCAGCAAATGCAAGCTGGTCGCCCTCTTGGAGGGGAAGGTTCAATAGCTGGAGGCACACGTTTCAAATCTTCGCATTATTAGGCAGGGAGAGGAGTTCTTGGATAGGGCTGAGAGGACCTTTTTTAAGATGGAATGACAGAGGAGCTAGTGGATAAAGAAGCTGGATCATGAAACAGAGAGGCGGACACTTGGAGGAATGTGACACGCAGGAGTAGAAAGCCAAGGTGCCATACGAAGACTCTCGAGCTACAGAATTGCTTCCAAGTTCTTGACTTTATTAATGACAAAGTGGAACAGCAGGAAGAGATCATGGAACATCATCCAGAGGAAATCCAACATCAGCAACAGGAACCCCAACACCAGCAGAACAGTATCCAACAGCATCAGCACCAAAATTCTCAGCACGAACAGAAAGTTCAGATGGCTGTGAGGGAATCTGCTCGTCAAGTAACCCCAGACAAGCCTGAGAGGAGACAAGTTCTAGTGGTTGGGGACTCTTTGCTGAGAGGAACGGAACCAATTATTTGCAACCCGGACAGAATCAATCGTGAGGTATGCTGTCTCCCTGGAGCCACAATCAATGACATAATGGAGAGGCTAACAAGACTGGTCAAGGCCACTGACCGTAACCCCCTCCTTTTGGCTCATGTCGGAACCAATGACACGGTGAGGCGCAGCTTTCACCGCATCATGAGGGATTACGAGCTTATGGGTAGGCAGCTGAAGGATCTTCGTGCACAGATTGTTATGTCATCTCTTCTCCCGGTGGAAGGACATGGTCTACGAAGGGAAGGAAGAATAGTGGAGATCAACAACTGGCTATGAAGATCGTGCCGCGGGGGCGGTTCGGATTTTTGGATCATGGCCTCCGTTTCCACGAAGATGGTCTTCTGGCAAGGGATAGCCTGCACCTTACAACCGTCAACCGGAATGTTTCTGCTAACAGTCTCGCAAAATGGATCAAGAGGTCTTTAAACTGAGTTTGACTGAGGAGGGGGACAGTATTATTCTGGGCAAGGATTCAGTGAGTACTGTGAAAAATAGCCCACATGATATAGCTAGAGCAGGCCAAGTAGAACTAGAGACGAACAGGGAGAGGGAAAATAACTTTAGTACAAAAATTCCACAAAGGGCACATCGTCCCAAGTGTCTCTATACTAATGCACAGAGCATGGGGAATAAGCAAGAAGAACTCCAACTCACAATACAACAAAATAAATGTGACTTAATAGGCATTGCTGAAACCTGGTGGGATGAATCTCATGATTGGAATGTAGGAATAGGGGGGTATAATCTAGTTTGGAGAAATAGACCAAACAAGAAAGGAGGAGCAGCCACCTTATACGTCAAGGATGTTTTCGCCTGTGAAGAGATCCAGGACTTAAATCTGGGAAACCAAGTCGAGAGCATCTGGGTAAGAATTAAGAGAGTGAGAAACCATAGCGATGTGATTGTGGGGGGTTTGCTACAGGCCTTCGGGCCAGCCTGAGGACTTGGATGAGGCCTTCATGGAGCAGATGACCACACACTGAAAAAGGAGAAATGCCGCGTTAACGGGAGATTTCAATTATCCTGACATTTGTTGGCAGTCAAATTCTGCAAAGATCGCAAGGTCCAACAGGTTCCTCACTTGCCTTGCAGACAATTTCATGGTCCAGAAGGTGAAAGAGGTGATAAGGGGATTGGCTGTTTTAGATCTGATCCTGACCAGAAGGGATGACCTAGTTGATGAAGTGGAGATGGCGGGATCCTTAGGAGGGAGTGACCATGCTCTTTTGGAGTTTGTCATTCAGTGGGAAGGAGAAGCCAAGTGTAGCCAAACATGCTTCCTAAACTTTAAGAAAGCTGATTTCTCTAAACTTAAGGAGTTACTTGCTGAAATCCTGTGGTCAAGAATACTAAAAAAGAAAGGAGTTCATGACGGATGGGAGTTTCTTAAAAGTGAGATACTGAAGGCACAATTAAAAACTGTGCCAATAAGGAGGAAAAGTGGCAGGTGTCTAAAGAAACCGGAATGGTTCACAAAAGAACTCTCAGCTGAGCTAAGTATTAAAAGAAACATGTACAGGAAATGGAAAAATGGTGAGACCACCAAAAAGGAATTCAAGCAAATAGCCAGAAGATGTAGGGAGAAAGTCAGAAAAGCTAAAGCGCAGAATGAACTCAGGCTTGCCAGAGACATCAAAAACAATAAAAAGGGCTTTTTTAGGTATGTCCACAGCAAAAGGAAAACAAGGAAATGACAGGATCACTGCGTGGAGAAGGTGACCAATTAATAATGGGGGGAAGTGAGAAGGCAGAACTACTCAATACCTTCTTTGACTCAGTTTTCTCCCAGAAGCATAGAACCTGGGGCGTGGGGAGCAGGTGAGGAAGTGAGGGAAATGCAGCACAGAATAAGCAGAGAAGTAGTACAGGAATATCTGGCTAAACTAGATGAATTCAAGAACCCAGGGCCAGATGAATTATATCCAAGGATATTAAAAGAATTGGTAGAAGTCATTTCTGAACCACTTGCAGTAATCTTTCAGAACTCTTGGAGAACAGAAGTCCCAGCAGACTGGAGGAGGGCAAATGTTGTCCCCATCTTCAAGAAGGGGAAAAAGGAGGACCCTAATAATTATCACCCAGTCAGCCTGACATCAATACCAGGAAAGATCCTAGAGCAGACCATTAAATAGTCAGTTTGTAATTACTTAGAAAGCAATGCCATAATCACTAGAAGCCAGCATGGATTTCTCAGAAATAAGTCATGCAAGACTAATCTTGTCTCTTTTTATGATAGGGTTACAAGCTTGATAGATGAAGCGAATGCTGCAGATGTAGCATATCTTGACCTCAGTAAGGCCTTTGACAAAGTTCGCCATGACATTCTTGCAAAGAAGCTAGTAAAATGCGGGCTGGACAGGGCTACTGTTAGGTGGATTTGTAATTGGTTGAACGACCGAACCCACTCACCAATGGCTGCTTTTCATTCTGGAGAGAAGTGACTAGTGAGGTGCCACAGGGTTCTGTTCTGGGCCCAGTGCTATTCAACATCTTCATCAATGACTTGGATGAAGGAGTGGAGGGCATGCTGATCAAATTTGCAGATGATATCAAATTGGGAGGGGTTGCTAATACACCAGAGGACAGAATCAAATTTCAAAAAGACCTTGACAGATTGGAGAGCTGGGCCAAAGCTAACAAAATGAATTTCAACAGAGAGAAATGTAAGGTCTTACACTTAGGGAGAAAAAATGAAATGCACAAATACAGGATGGGGGACGCATGGCTGGATAGCAGTACGCGTGAAAGGGATCTAGGAGTCTTGGTAGATCACAAGTTGAACATGAGCCAGCAGTGTGATGCAGCATCCAAGAAAGTCAACGCAGTACTTGCTTGCATCAATACGAGTATGATGTCCAGATCGAGGGAGGTAATGGTGCCACTCTATTCCGCATTGGTTAGGCCTCATTTGGAATACTGTGTCCAGTTCTGGACACCTCATTTCAAGAAGGATATCGACAAGCCGGAATGTGTCCAGAGGAAGGCGACCAAAATGGTGAAGGGTCTGGAAGCCATGCCCTATGAAGAACGGCTCAGGGAACTGGGTATGTTTAGTCTGCAGAAGAGAAAGTTAAGAGGGGACATGATAACCATGTTTAAATATTTGAAAGGATGTCACGTTGAGGAGGGAACGGACTTGTTCTCTGCCTCTCCAGAGACTAAGACAAGGAGCAATGGATTCAAACTGCAGGAAAGGAGATTCCACTTGAACCTCAGAAAGCTGTCCCGCAGTGGAATATGTTGCCTCAGAGTGTGGTAGAGTCTTCTTCTTTGGAGGTTTTTAAGCGGAGGCTGGATAGCCATCTGTTGGGAATGCTTTGATGGGGGTTCCTGCATGGCAGGGGGTTGGACTGGACAGCCCCTGGGGTCTCTTCCAACTCTATGATTCTAAAAATGGTTTTGGTCTGCCAGTAGAAAACATCTAAATTTAGATGAACTTGGAATACCAAGTAGGGAGTTCTTCTTAATTTGTAAGAACTGGGCATGTTAAGAAGTATATATTAAAATGGATACCTTCCAACTGGATTTGACCTGAAATTGAGATGTTCTTCTAAGAAATTTTAATATACCTGCAATCCAGTTTCACCTCAACAATGTAATGTGTATGCTCTACACATGTGAACAAAATTAAAAACAACACAATGAACAGTATGCAGTCAAAAAATCCCCACTGTAGCCACAGAGTCTTACATGATTTACCTCAAGTGCTTTCTGTATTTTTTCCAGGCATGTATTGTTGCTCTGCATCATTTCAAAAACTCCTACAGCTGTAGTTGCCTTAAGTGCATTTGGATGCTCTTCGGTACGTTTCATGATTTCCCTCCATTTATTATCAACTTGAGAGAAAAGACCTGCTTCTTCTGGAAGCTGCCTGTTTTGAATTGTAAATATTTTTAGGAAACAATCTCTCAAAAGGCGCCTGATTCCCAAGTTGTAGTATATCTGTCTTTAAATCCCTATTCCTATGTATTAATATTCCTAATGGAGAGCTCTGCTGATATTATCTGCAATCAAGTTAGTTTCAACTTATGGTGACCCTGTGAAGGAGAGCCCTTCAAGAAAACTTGTCATTTACAGACCTACACAGGTCTTGAATATTCAGGGCTGTAGCTTCCTTATAAAAGTGATCCACATGTAAATGCAGAGCCACACACCAGCAATATATATTAAAATAAAATAAAAACATATTCATTCTGGAAAGAGATCAAAGACAAACAGTTACAAGTATAATCTTGGACAAATATTCCAGAGATTCTGGCAATAGTACCTTCCTTTTCTCTGGTGTCCTGAATTCCCTTGATAAGAGCTCTAGCAGCAGAACATGACTAAGATAACTTAGGGAGAAAACAAATCCAGGAAAAGTTCCTGTTTGTTGCTTATTTGCTTTTCAAGTTCTCAGGATGTTGTGTTTTTTAAAACAACCAGGTGATGTTTTTAGTTTCACAAAATATGCTGTATAATTCCCAGCAAAAATAGAACTATTTTATCCATACCTAAAGGTTGGGTTCTTTTTCTTTCAGGACAAATTGTGTCAAAATGCTCCTTTTTTTTTTTCAGGAGGTACAGTTTGCTAACTTTGATTCTTTTTTCTACCCTGGATGGGAAGGGGAAGCACAAGGCATTTATGATAGAACAATAAGATTTTTTTAAATACCGTATTTCCAGAGCCAATAGTGAGCTATGACACAAAAGAAAGCTTTTATGGGGCAATTGTCTACAACATTACAAAATCTGAATGCGTATGGGCCAAATTGTCATTCCAGCTTCCTTCATCTTCCCTCTCTTCCTCCCCAGCTGGAGAGATTAGTGTGAAATTAAAATGTTTGAAATGCTAGAAAATGATCAGACCACAAAGAACTTCAAAGATAAGCACTAGCAGCAAAAAATCCTTCCTAGGTGTAAAATGGCAACCAAGATGGTTGGTGCAAAAGAAGCCAAATATGTTTTTATCTCCTGAGATCCACCAAGAAGCAAGCACTGCAACAGCATTTTGTACTAATTGAATATCTAACCACGTTACATTAAAATCCAGAGGTTACAAAATCATGTTTCAGAATGCTGTGTTCCCTCCCTTCTAAAAACAGATTCAGTGTTCACGCTAAATCAGTTTGTGAAAAAATAGACTCTACGTGTTTTAAACAGCAGTCACAAAAGTATCTTTGTCTAGAAAGATGTAAGTCTTCTTAAACAGAAACTTCTAACATATCTGGCAGGTAGGATATGAAGAAACGCATCTTCTACCTGTTGAAGCACTGCTGGTAGCCTGCCATGTATGCTTGATAATTAGCTAGCCAGATCGTCAAAGGTGATGAGACATAAAAACATCTACCCAGTAGATCTAAATGGTAACCTTTTCTTTCTGGAGTAGTAGAGCAAAATTTCTTTGTTGCTCTAGCTTGTGAGGCATCCACTATGATGGATTTTAGAGACCGCAGAATAAACAAGAAACTAGTACCATTTTGCTGAACCTTGTACAAGATTTCCACCTTTCTGCAAGGCAGAGGTATGGATGGAAGCATGGACCATGATTGGTTCACTAGGCCAAATAAAGTGGGCAGAGGAGAGAAGATGAATGGAGTGGCTCAGCACATGTCAGCTCTCTGAAAGACTGGGCCCAGAGAGAGGAGTCTGTTGAGCCTTCAGCTTCAGCCCTAGAGGCTTGGCCATGGGAAGAATGAGGTCACAGTTCCAAGGGGGAGGAGTGGTGACATCTGCCACTTCTTTGCCAGGGGAAGTAGAGAAGGGGGATGGAAACTGAGGCCATAAAGCATGAGAGTCAGTACTATCATCCAATGAATTGTCACGTCTTTATGTACAACATTCCAATCCTCTACTGTTGTGGCTGGCATGAATGAAGCAGACTGTGGACTAGCTGAAAGTGTGATATGAGGTGGTGCTGTCAGGTCAATTGATGGAACAGACCTGTCTGGGGATAGTGTTGCAGGTGGTGTCAATGGAGCAGCTAGAGAGAGGACTGACTCTAGGAAAGTGATCACAATGAGGATCACAATGATGAGGGGTGGAGGGAGGGTTATGTCATGCAAAGTACAATTGACAGTGATTGTAAGCCTTCCTGGGTGAGCAGATTTGGTGATTACTGGGAGACACAGATGAACAGCATTGAGCAGGTGAGTAATGACAATGTGAATAATAATGAGTTGGCATCTGTATGAAATGTCCTAATGACAGTAGTAATATTTCCATGGTGGATCAACAGGTTAGCACAAGGTGGCTCACACTACAATGGTTTGTAGTGGCAGTGAGAAGAACCCCGCAATCCCAGAAGTTCCCCCAATATCAACACCAACTTTGAGCGTCTGGAGAGGGTCAGGAGCTGTGGCCAGTGAAGGACAGAAGAGTGATCAGAAGGAACTGTGGGATAACTCCCTTCTAGGACTGTGATGAGAATGATTGTGTCAAGCTGCTGACTTTGTTTCTAGGAGACTGTGGGAGAAGCTGATCTTGGACCAAAGGAAGCTCTGGTGGGAGAGGACTGATCATTCTCAGACTGAGGAAGGCTCAGGTAATGAAAGTAGCTCCAGGACCAATCATCCTTGGATTGGGAGAGGCTCAGATGGAGAGGGCAATTCCAGACCATGCTATGGTCCCTCAGAGATAGGTGGTCATGAACTGAAGCCAGGTTATGATCCATTGGTGACCTATGTTGTCAATGCTTGTCTGAGGGTTGGTCGGTGTCAGTAGGTGCTATAGATAGTGTCTCCTGTATTGATCAGTCATCAGGCTGAGTGAAATCTCCTGTCTGTGGGACAGTCAACTCAGATCAAAGCAACACTAAACACATAGGGATAGAGTCAGCTAAGTCAGGCAAAAGCTTGACTCTGATGGTCTCTTTTTGTCCTTCCTATGCTTCTTCCAAGAAGCCAAACCAAACCTGTTTGCTTCACTTTTAGCAATGATATATTTAAGTCTTTTACTCCAAGTCTCAAATCAAGTCTCAAGTCCCTACCTTCAAGTGTCAAGTTGAGTCTCAAGTCCTTGCAAGACAATTCAAATCAAATCTCAAGTCAAGTCTCAAGCATGGGAGCCAACTTTAACAGAAAAAGCAAAGGTGCTGGTAATCTGGGGGGCGTAAGTTGAGAGCAAGCAGAATTGGAAGGAAGCCTTCAGCCACACAAGAACAAGAAAGGCAGATTGAAGGAAACTGCTTTCCACTCTGCCATGGTTGGCAAGGACACCCATTCTTTCCCATTTACTCGCAAGCAAGCAGGACTGTGGAAGGAAGCCCTCAGCCATCAAGTAACAGGAAAAGCAAACTGAAGGAAACTGCTTCTGACTGAGCAAGGAGGAAGCTAGATGGGCAAAGGAGAGGAAGAGGAGGATTTCACATTAACACTGGGGCTTCAACACTTAACCCTTCCTTCACCCAGATGCAGAGATCACTCCTTGCCCATACTAACAGAAAAAAAAGTGCAAATCCCTGTTTCCCCCCTCTTAACTCTTTCTGCTCTTTTGCTTTCCTATAAATGGCTTCTGGAGAAAGCCAGGAAACAAAGGAGAGGCAGAGAGGCAGGGACAGGGAGCATATGCAGCTCTGATTGAATCATCAGCATAATATTCCCTAACTGCTGACTGGGGAAAGGCTGGAGAGGGAGGTGGGACTTCCAAGGGCAGCAAGTGGATCAGTAAAAAAAGACAAATCTTGAATCAAGTTGAGTCCGTCCATCATTTATTCCTAGTCAAGACACTGAAGCAACTTGAGTTCGATTTGAGTTCAAGTCCATCAACTCGAGATTTTTAGTATGGGATTTACTGGACTTAGTAACAGCACCCAAATATCTATCCAGAGTAGAGGGGCTTGCTGTTCCACTCCTTGATTCAACACCAGAAATGGTATAGTCCGAGAAGTTGGACCAATGAGGGATTTGGACAGTCCAGGCTGAGTAGAAGTACAAGTCACCCATGAGGGCCTTGAAGAGAGATGGGTGGAGGGAGAATTGTGTCGTGGGCAGGATCAGCCCTGGTTAGTACTTGGATGGGAGACCACCAGATGTCACAGGCTATATTTCAGAGGAAGGAACTGGCAAAATCACCTCTGAGTATTGCTTTCCTAAGAAAACTCTATGAAATTCATAGGGTCACCATAAGTTGACAGGTGATGTGAGGACACACACACAGTCTCATCTATCCAACATAAATTAATCTAGGCTACGCATAGATATCCTTTTAGAAAAATATGGGCACTGACATCATCATTACTACTACTACTACTACTTCTTCTTCTTCTTCCTACTGATAATTGCCACCTTCCTTTCAATAATGAGACTCAAAGCAGCTGACAGCGTATTTAAAGCAATACATATAAAAACTACGCAAAACTTTCAATAAAGTATAAACGTAAAAGTTATTTTAAAAACAAAACAATTTATAAAGTTAAAAACATTAAACGTTAAAAAACATTAACATTCATTAAGAGACTACATAGAACAGCATCACACATACTTAAAAACACACCTCAGTCAGTTACTAAAAGCCTGAAGGCAGAAAAAGGTTTTGACTTGCTATCAGAAGGAAAGGAAAAACATGGCCATCCTGGTCTCCCTATGGAGGGTGTTCTGAAGTCTCAGAGCAGCCAGCAAGAAGACCTTCTCCCTTTTCCCCACCAAGCAAACCTGAGAATGTGGTGGGACAGAGGAAAGGGCCTCTCAAGAAGTAATTGTGTCTGGAAACAGACCTGCAGCCAGTGGAGCTGTTGCGATAAAGGAGTTGTGTGCTCCCTGTAGCCAGCACCAGTTAACAACCTGCCTGCTGCTCTTTAAGTCAACTAAAGTTTCTGCACATTTTTCAAAGGCAGTAACGGATTATGCATGACAGTAATCCATCTGGGGTTTAACCAAGGCATGTATCATTGTGCCCAGATCTGACTTCTCCAGGAACAGGAGCAGTAGGCACATTAGCTAACTGTGTGAATGAACTCCTGATAGTTGTTGAGACCTGGACCTCCAGCCTCAAGACTGAATCCAGTAGTACTCTCAAACTGCAAACCTGAGTTTTCAAGAGGGGTATAACCCCATCTAACAAAGGCTGAATCCCTATTCCCAAATCTGTCTTTTGACTGACCAAGAGCACTACTGTGTTGTCTGGATTAAGCTTCAATTTAATCAACACATCCAGACCATTAAAGCTGCCATGCACTAGTTTAACACAGAAACAGCTTCCTTGGAATAAGGTGGAAAGGAGTAATGGAACATACTGCTGACACTTAATCCCAAAATTCAGGATAATCTCTCCCAGCAGTTTCATGAATATATTAAATAGCATAGTGGACAAGACAGAACCCTGAGGGACTCCACAAGCCAATGGTACAATCCCTCAGCACCAAACTCTGAGAGTACTCTTCCAGGAAGGAATGTAACCACTGTGTAACCGTGGCTCTAAGTCCCATGCCAGCAAGGAAATCCAGAAGAATACTATAGTGGATGCTACTGAAAGCTACTGAGAGGTCCAGTAGAACCAACAGGGACACACACACCCATCTAGTTTCCGGCATAGGTACCCAAACTTTTAGAACAATCAATTAATGTCCATTTCATTTTAGCTTTGATTTGAAATGTTTATTATTGATAAGTAAAACAATTTTGCAGTGCCTAAGCATACCTTTTTATTTCTGGAGCATGAAAGATGGGTTCAAGGTAAATCCAATTTCTTTGACAAGTCAACCATTCTTCCAGAGTACAAGAAAAGAGGCTTAACTTACGACCCCAAGTATCTACAAGAGACTATTACACAAAACAGAAGAATCATAAAATAAGGGTGTGACAGCTAATCTTCCTCTTTTATATAATTTTGCACAGTGGATAAGAACAGGTTGCTTACCTGTAACTGGGGTTCTTCAAGTAGTCTTCTGTGAACTCACACAATTGGGTTTTGCGCCTGCACATAACAGCATTTGGAATCTTCTAGAAATCCAAAAGTAGGCATTTTGATTGTTAAACCCCTCCCCCATCCTCCGGGGTATAAAAGCCCCCTCCTGCTCCAACGGTCAGTTCCACTTCACTGCTATAGCAGCATTAATGGAATCAACACATCAGCAGGACATACAGAGGGGAGGATGGGAGGGTTTGTGCGAGTTCACAGAAGACCACTCGAAGAACCACAGCTACAGGTAAGCAACCTGTTCTTCTTCATGGTGTCTGTGACTCACACAAGTGGGAGACTAGCAAGCTATTATTACAAGGATGGTGGGATGTCATGCTAAAAACCAACTCCACCTGAACTCAATTAAAAATACATCAAAAATTATCCACGTACCAGATGACTGCAACAAAGAGAACATTTTTATTTTACGAAAATTAGCTACCTTTGAAGATAATATATTACATAATAGCAGACAATAAAACTGCCCTTCCAAACTTAGCATCTCTTTTTTCTCTATTATCAATTCTATAATGAGATATAAAGGTTATCGCTTGTGACCAAGTAGCCGCTTTGCATATATCATCCAGCGGAAACCCCCTGAAGAAAAAGCACTGGAACCAGCAATTGCTTTAGTCGAATGGCTTCTAACCCCTTCAGGTAGTTTTTTTCTTACAAGATTGTAAGTCAGTTTAATAGTAGAAACAACCCACTTTGCTATGGGATGAAACAGGCATCCCTTGCTTAGGTACAGAATAACAAACAAACAACTTATTAGTTCTAACACCAGCCGTGCACTGTCCATAAAAAGCTACTGCTCTCCTAACATCTAAACAATGTAATCTTCTTTCCATATCAGACTCAGGATTCTGAAAATATGCAGGTAAAATGATATCCTGATTTAAGTGAAAAGACGATACAACTTTGGGCAAAAATGTGATATCTGGTTTAAGAACTACCTTACTCTTATGAAATCGTAAATAAAGTGAATCGACCCTCAATGTACATAACTCACTAACCCAGTGGTTCTCAACCTGTGGGTCCCCAGATGTTTGTGGACTTCAGCTCCCAGAAGCCCCAGCCACTATGGTCAATGCTCAGGGCTTCTGGGAGCTGAAGTCCAAAAACATCTGGGGACCCACAGGTTGAGAACCACTGCACTAGCCCTTCTAGCTGATGTTACTGCCAATAAGAAAGCTGTTTTCCATGTTGATAGATTCAAACCGCAGGTTGCCATAGGTTCAAAAGGTTTACCAGTCAACCACATTAACACAGTATTCAAATCCCAAGATGGTACAGGTGGTTTAACCAGTGGGTGTAAATGTTTATAGCCTTGCAAGAACCTCTTAACCATAGGAGCCCCAAAAATAGATGGTTTACCATCCTGTTGACGGCACCAAGAAAGAGCCGCCAAGTAGCATTTGATTGATGACAGCATCAGTTCCTCTATAGCCAATCTCAACAAAAAGTCAAGTACATTAACCACAATATAATTTTGAACATCAACATTTACATCATTCGAATACTTAATAAATATGTTCCATTTATAAGTATACGATTTAGACATGGACAGCTTATGTGCCGCCATCAAAATCTTCTTCACAGCATCTGGTAAGTCATTCAATTTAATAGGTTCCACACTGTTAGCCTCAAGGAGCAAACATCTGGATGGAACACTGTCCCCTTGTGGATGGAAATCAAGTAAGACTTGCATGGTAACACTTGATACCGTTGGTTGGCTAGATGCATTAGGTTTGCAAACCAAGGCTGTCTCGGCCACCAAGATGTTATCAAGATCATGGTCACCTGGTCATGATTAATTTTGGATACCACCTTTGTGATCAGAGGAAAAGGTGGGAATGCATAAAAGATCGGTCCCGATCAGCTGAACAGAAAAGCATCTCCCAGGGACTCAACATCCTTCTTCACCCTTGAGCACTACAGTTCGCTTTGTCTGTTCTCACTGGATGCAGAGAGGTCTATCTGAGGATAAGCCCAGTCCCGAAAGATATCTAGCAGAATTCCTCTGTCCACCCTCCACTCATAGCATGACAAAGGGGTCCTGCTGAGCATGTTTGCCAACACATTCTCCTCTCCTGCCAGATGCACTGCTGAGGGAGTAATCTTCATTGACAGACACCATTCCCACAACTGCAAAGTCAGATTGAGCAGTACCTGAGATTTTGTCCCGCCATGTTTGTTTATGTAATACATCACGGTCGTGTTGTCGGTAACATCCTGTACAGAATTTCCTTGAAGGTAAAACTGGAAAGCCTTCAATGCCTTTATCACAGTCTTCAATTCCAACATATTGATGTGTAACCTTTTCTCTAACTGATCCCATCGTCCTCTCACAGACAGGTTCTGCAGGTGCGCTCCCCAGCCTTCCAGTGATGCATCTATTGTTACTACCACACAAGGCTGAGGAGGTACAAACAGCATTCCTATCATCACATTGCGTGGTTCTATCCACTAAAGTAGAGACCGTAAGACCGGCCTCGGAACTGTCAGAAACATGCTTTGTCGGTCTCTAGTGGATCGAAGTTGTTTATAAACCACCTCTGCAAGGGACGCATTTTTAATTTCACTAATGGCATCACCATCATTGTGGAAGCCATTAGTCCCAATGCCACTTTAATTGTCTTTGCTCTGACTCTTCTGTGTTGCCGAATCACACTGAATACCTTCAGCATTTTTAACCATCTGTCCTCTGGTAAAAATGTTTTTTGTGGTGAAGAGTCTAGTATGGCTCCTATGAATTTGATTTTCTTTGACGGTGTCAATGTTGATTTTGTGTAGTTTATCATTAGTCCTAAATCTTGTAGACAACACACCATCGTGTTCAGATCTGCCAACAACCGATGTTTCGTTGGCACCACTATTTACTAGTCGTCTATATACAGGAACACCACAATACCTTTCTTCCTCAGATGAGCAGCCACCACAAACATACTATTTGTAAATACCCTTGGTGCTGTACAGATGCCGGAGAGTAGGACTCGAAAACGGGACCCCTGATTGCTTATAGCAAACGCTAGAAACTTCCTGTGCTCTGGTCTGACAGTGATATGGAAGTAAGTCTTTGAGGTCTAGCATAGTAAACCAGTCATTTTGATGTAGCAACGGCATTATGGCGCAAAGAGTCACCATCCAGAATCTTTTTGGAGTTATAAAAAAATTCACCCCCTCAGATCTAAAATGGGATGAAGGTCGCCGTCCTTTTCTGATACCAGAAAGTACCTTGATGTAAAACTTCTCCTGAGTTGCAGATTGGAGATTTTTTTCTATGGCCCCTTTCAACAAGGTATCAATCTCTGCCTGAAGTTGTGGTGATGGTTTCATGCGACCAACTCTCCCTATGGTAAGGGAGGGTTCAAAATTCTATGGAATAACCTTGATTTATTATGCAAAGAACCCACAGATCCGTTGTTATAGATCACCACACATTGCCGCAATAACTCTTCAATCTGTCCCCAAAGGGAGGTGTTACATCCATACTTAAATGTGGATCTTCGGTACCATGTTGACGTCTTTCACAGACTAGATCTGGAGAAATCTGCAGAGTACTATCCTTTAATGTGGTGTTCACATCTGGGAAAACATCGGTATCGTAGACTTGATTGTCAAACCCTACGCTTGGTTTGATCAGGCTGACGTTTCTTGTATCGTGTCTGCTTGAATCTCGTTGAAGGAAACTTCTTCGAAGTTTGATCTTGTGGTGTAGGCTGTCTAAGATGTTGTGTCTGAGTTGGACTCATCAGTCTCCTTGTGAAAGGCTGATACCTCCTATATCGGTACCTGGATGAAGCTGGAAATCCATATTTTCTAGCAGTGCTCCTCATTTTCTGAGCATGTTCCAGCTTGTACCTGTGCCAGTATTGCACAACCCAACAGAATCAGAAAGTAAGTTCTTTATCAAATTTTTAGCTTGTTGAGACAATCCAGATGATCTCAACCATGCATGTCTACACAAAGTTATAGCTCCTGCAAGTGCTTTACCACTACAGTCAGTTATACGGTTAGCCATTGTTACCCTGTTTTCTGGAGGTCCCAGGAGGGACACCTAAATGCGCTCTCAATTATACAAGTTGGGGAAATTAGTCAAAGAGCACAAGTTAGCAATGCAAGAGGCAGGGCAACGGAGAGAGATCTTTTACCCAGCGTCTACGGGGTCAGGCCAAGTCAAGGAGCAAACAGAATTGAAATAATAATTGTGGTTTTTATTAAAATACAATCAAACAGTGTATGCAATACACTCACGCAGAGAAATAAAGAAATAAAGGTTGGAGTGGGATAGAGGGATTTTTAGAGTTGTTGGTTTGGGTAATACTACACCTGTCCTGAAGCCCAGGTAGTCTGCAGCAGAAGTTCAGAGATATGGAGTCTCAGTACGTGGGACTGAGAGGAAGGCTCGCCAAGCAAAACGGCAGCAAGGCTGGATGGAAGTCAGGAGCGATCCAAGGTCAGGGGTTTTTATAGGGGAAAATGTAGCCACAGGCTAGTCTGTACTTGGGGAAAACAATGCGTTTCGGGCTGGAGGCAAAGCCCCCGAAAGGTCAGAATTAGCATGATTGAGTTAGATCCGAATTGACAATAGAGTAGACAGTATGCAAACGCAGAGTGCTTGACAGCTGAGGATTCTTCTAATCAAGCTACCTGCTCGGGGCAGGGAGTTCTTTATAAGTAGCATGCATACATAATAGAGTACTTGCCTTTGAGGTCTCCTGAAGCGGCAGGATGGCTATTTCTGGCCAGCCTGTATTGTTTGGAATATTACAGCGATTAGCAACCGAGTCTGTTTTCGTGCTTGTCCAGGGGCCTCGCAAGCACATGGGAAGGAATAGGTGAGGGACGCCAAATTATTGATATCAAGGTGATATCTAATGTCACCCCAAGTGCCGCTCAGGAACTGCAGTAACACCATTGTAAGTTGCTGAGAGGAAAGCCGATAAGCCTCACCATACAGTGCTGATGTAGTTTTCCTCTCATCATCAGGTAACATGTCAATGAAAGTCTTAACTCTGGACCACAAAAACTGTTGATACGCTCCTATACATGCAGCGTAACTGGAAATTTAAACAGCAATGCAGCACTGAAATATGCTTTCCTTCCCCAGTTATCTAACTTTTTCCCCTATCTTTCGGCAGTGGTAACGTGTAGCCTCTGTGACTGCCTCGACTGCGCAGCATCAACCACTATGGAATTTGGTTTAGGATAATGAGTCAACCAGTCTTGCTCATCTTCAGTGACACAATTGATGTTGATGGTACGGAGGAAGGAGTAGTCCACGATTTTGTTACAGTATGCAACAAATATGGTAGAGGAGCTATCATTGAAGTTGCTGGCACCCTATCTTGAAGCTCCTGAAAAATAGGGTCTTTCAAGTCCTCTTTCTCTGTATTAGTTGTGAGATTAAGAGAATGAGATATCCTTAAAACAAGATCCGAAAAATATTGAATATCATCCATCGGAGAAATCCTCTCAGCATTCGACACAAGAGTAGAACAACGACCATTGGCATCTATGGAAAAATTAGATGCCAACGAACTCGATACCGAGACTGATCCTTCCAACCGGGAAGCTACAGATTTCTCCGTCAACCCTTCTCGAGGCTCAACAACAACCTCCTTATGGGTAGTGTCACGTCCATTCTCTCGCTCTTGTTGAGGTGCTACTTTCTCCACCTCCACTACCAAAACCCTTTGACATCGAGATAACACAGAACGAGATCTTGACCTATAGTACTCAGAACAATGGTACCGAGGCTGAGAATCAGCACAGTTTCGCTAATGTTTATAATCATAGTATTCCTCAGAATAAGGTGAATATCTCTCAAATCAACAGAAGCCTCATCTAGGTAACATTCATGGTATCTAGCAAGAGTTGCATGTGTGTAACGATGATACCTCACAGGTGACCTGCTTCTCAACCTCAACTTCCTACGAGAGAGACCTCCTATAGCATCTATAAGTCATCACATCATGCTGTGGACTTTGCACAGAGATCAATCGCTCAGCATCTTGAGGCTTGAACTTATGATTGTGACCCCACATTCACCAAAGGAGAAGAATCAACAATTTCTCCTTCCAGACCATCCGGACCTTTTCTATCTCCAAAGGAGGGATAAGTGCCTGCTCCAAGGAGACAAGGATTCAAGCTGCAACTTCATGGTACGCTCAGATGCTACTGGGCTCGTTGATGTTGAGGAAAATGAAGCCACATTTTGATCCTTTTACATTTTTCTGAAAAAGCTTGATCTGAAGACTCCCTCAGTTTCCTCTTTTTATCCTTATCCTTCCTCTTTAACACAGAAAGAGAAGGTATAGTCTCAACAACATCAGACACTTTCTTCACTGACTTCTCCGATCGTGACTCTCGAGATTGAGACATCAATCTTGACCTTGGTGTTGACTTTGGCATCGATGAAGAAATCAGTTGACAAGATGATGGAGTCGATGATGTTTGAGCCATCCTGGGTTTAGTAGCCGACGTCTTTGCACAACTCGCAGGGTCAGATGCAGACAACACTTGTTCCCAGAGCAAAGCTTTTAACCAGCTTGCTCCATTGCATCTAGTCTGCGGAGTGAATTCCTGGCAGAATGTACAAGAATTCACGTTATGGCCTTCTCCCAGACACAAAAGGCACTTTGAATGCCCGTCTCGATCAGGTATCTTGCCTTTACATGCTGTACAGCGGTTAAACACTTTGGTTGCCATACACTGCAACAGTGACAAATCTTAATCCAAAAACCTTAGTCAAACACAGTCTGTCATCAGTCTGGTAAATCCACAGTTCAAGAAGTCCACCAAGAACACCAAGAAAAAATTGTCGTCAACCATACCAAAGTCAGAAAAAAAGTTTAGTCAAGACAAACACAAGCGAAAGGCTCCTAAGATGCTGCTAACGTGGCGGAAAAAAAAGGAACTGACCATTGAGCAGGAGGGGGCTTTTATACGCTGGAGGATGGGGGAGGGCATCAATGGTCTAAACGCCTACTTTTGGATTTCTAGAAGGTTCCAAATGTTGTTCTGCGCAGGCGCAAAACCCAATTGTGTGAGTTACAGAGACCACGAAAAAGAATTCTAATTTTTGTGCATTTATACTAGTTTTCAAACGGGCGCTGTGCACACCGGGTATAAAACGTCAAATGGTGAACTGAGACTCATGACTGAGTCAGGATTACATGTAAAGTGGGGCATCCCAACGATGCTGTGACTGTCTTTTGGAAAGAGAGAATGTTTAGAAGAGAAAGAGAGAAGGCGACAGGGATTGGTGGGGGAAAAAAGGAAATTTGATGGACATACTGTGGAGGTAGCAATCACAAAAAAAAAAAGGTGAATCCTATTTAAATATGGGTCCTGGCTCTTAAAAATTTGGATTGATCTAGAGTTTCTACTGGATTTCCAAAGTGGAAATTAACAATATATTGTGGCTAAGCACCACAATAATCTCCAAACATCCCCAAACATCCCCAAAATTACCTTAATTGATCCAATAAAGCAAGAACCTTTAATTGTTGAAATTGTCACTTGAGAATCTTCCAACAGAGCAACAATGTCTTCAGCAGATGAAATAATTGAAGTAGTAGATGTTTCAGTGTGATATGAGGATAAATGAAAATCAGTTTTGTTCCAAAGGTCAATTATCTTTTTCAGCATCACTTCCAGAGTTGTTTCATTGGTAGCTGTTACAGATACTTCGTGTATTTCTTTTTTATATCGATACATCTAGAAGTGAAAAAACAGAAGTATAATTAATATGATAGGTTGCATCCTGATTAACCAAAAACATTTGTAAATAGGCTATTCACTGCCTGGAGTGCATGTGTTGGTGTGGCTGTTCTTGCCACCACATCCAGTCATGACTCAAACATATCAAGGTTTCTTTTGACTGCCATTTGTTGAGGTTGGAGATTCTCCTCCTCTCCAGAGGCTTACTGATGAAAGGCAGGAAAGAGCACATCCCTATCCATTGTGTCATCAGTGGGGACTGTCCAGGAGTACAACAGGAAGTGAAACAAGGAAGCCAGATAAGGACTTCAAAGCTGTTTTTATGGCCTTGACCCATCTAGGGTCTCCAGATCACTCTTTCAGAAGCTATCACAAGCAGCAATTCACCTCTTAAATAAAATAAGTGGCCTCTGGCCACCTCTGAGTTCATCTTTTTTTTCTTGGCACTTTTGACTGTCCATATGGCCTCCAAAGAGTTCCAGAAACAGAATGTTGGCCCTCTCTAAAGTTACCTATCCCTGATTTAATCCAATATCATCAATATCATAGTTAATATATAATTAAAATAAATTTGAGTACAGTTGGCCCTCCACATTTGCTAGAGTTAGGGACACAGGACTCTCAGAATAGTGAAAAAATCACAACAAAATCTGTGTGTCTCTCCGCAAAGGGTGACGAGGCATGGTGGGGAGAGTGGGCATCCAGGGTCTAAACCAAGTCAAGGAAAGGGGGTTGGTCAGCATGGTGACCCTATGCTTTCTTTCTCTTGCCCATCTCCTTCCTTGGGTATGTGTGGGGCATTGGGAGAGAGTTTGTGGTGCTGAGAAATCAGGCTGTAGTCTGTCCTTAGCTGACTAGGCAGTGGCTGGTGAAGGAGGAGGACCAGAGGCACATTTTTAAAGGACTGCATGGCCTGATTGGAATCACTGAGAGGAAGCCTCTCTTAGAAAAAAAGCACTTGAGGACGGGTGGCAGGGGTTGGCGAAACTCACAGTCAAACCCATGAAAGTGAAACCTGTAAACGTAGAGAGCCAACTGCACATCTAAGATTAATGTATATATAAATATAATTTGAATAAATGCTGAAGTATAAGATTTTGATTGATAATTTTATTAAATAGTTAGTGAATATTTATATTTTTTAAATCTGGTTTACATATATGTAGCTATTTTTTTTACATATTTTAACTAAAACCTTTAAACCTTGTACATATAAAATAACCAAAACATACCTGGTGAACCTGAAAAGTGTCCAAAAAGATGCCTTTGATCCTATGGTAGTTGCCCACCCCTTTCCTAATCAACAGACCCACTCTACAACCTGCCTTGGAGAGTATGCGTATTCTACAATGGGGTGAAAAACATTCTATGAAAAAATGCAATATCACCTAAAGCACTTGGGAAATGTACATCTCTTCTGCATATTGTCTGTTATGAAGGAAATAATAAAATCTTTAACTGTAAAGGTATATCATTAAATAAGTCAAGCTCATCCATGTCGTACTATTTCTATGCACAATTTTAAAAGCTAGAAGAAAGAAGAAAACTCATAAGAATATTAGTTCATTTGAGATGTACTGCTGGAATAGAGCTGTACAGAAAGCATGAGCTGCCAAAAAAAAGCGGGGGCAGGGAAATAAATGAGTCCAAGAGCAAATCAAGGCTAAACTCTCACTAGAAATCAAAATGACCACACCAAGGCTATTGTACATTGCACAGATCATGAGAGAACATGAGTGACTGGAAAAGATATTGCTAAGGAAAGTGGCAGCCATTTGGAAAAGCAGACTACATTACAAATGGATTGACCTAGAAGCAACAGCTCTCCTGAGCTGGCAAGATCTGAGAAGGGCTCTTGATGACCAGTGCTGCTGGAGGTCTCTAACTGAAAGAGCTGCAATATGTCAAAGCCAGCCTGATAGGAACTAACAGTAACAAGCTTAGAGAACATACAAACCCAGAGACATGCATATTCTTTACTCTTCATAAAGTGTAAAGCTATTCGCTTTAAAATATGCAAAGTTTTCATTTGAAGATTGTCAAAATTATCCCTATGATCTATATATAACAAACCTATGATGATTTTTTGTTTTGCCTCATTTTGCTTTATAAATATTGCAATTCTGTGTTATTATATATATATATTCTAAAAAATAAAATTAAAAAAATTGCAAAGTTCCCTCTTCATGGATGGATAATCTGATATTTTCAGTGATGAATGACTTGCTTCATTTCATACCTCTAACATTTGAATGATAGAACCACACTAAGCATGTGTTCTAGGATCAGGGAATGTGTCAGATGCCTAACTCAGGTGGTGGAGGATCAAGAGCGGTGAATTCAGCCATGCTCTCCAGCCTGAACAAGCTGAAATGTCTGATTCTGAGGGAATCCTTGAGATCCTTGGAACAAAACATGTGGCACTAAGGAAAGTTATCTCAAAGCCTGGCATATGGGCCTGGCCAGCAATATGCAGCACAGTGCCAGATTCTGTAGCGCCAGACAGTTTGCAACATTTTGAAACTGCAACAATTCCTACAAATGGGATACACCAATGCTGATCCTTCCTCTCAGGCAAGATGAGAACTTGGGCCACTGCTGATATGTACTAACAATTGTTTCACTCATAATTGTTTACACCGTTTAAATTTCCAACAAAAATTTCTAAAGTTGAACAGATTTCCACTTGCCCACAGGCCAAAAAACCAGTAGGATTTTATCTTGTTTCTGAAGGTGGCTGAAAGGGGGGGCTATAAACTTCAGAGGAGCTGCAGGTTTTAAAGTCCTTTGCCACATTTGGGACCTCCATTGATTTGTATCATAAACCATTACATTCTAGAGCAGAAACTTAAAGAAATCCAAAGTGTTTGGGTAGAAGGCACCTGATACATTTGGCATACTGTTTCTACCTTACTAAGGCCTTTGTTTTTATCCCAATATATAACATGCCATCTTTGGCAACTTTATAATCAAGCATGTAGGTTTGACAGCATAAAAAACAGACACTTTTACATTACAGTGTAGATGTAATTACATTAAGTTCTAGAATTTTATCCAAGGTGAGTCTTTTATCCCAAGAAAATGACTGTCCAACAATGCTCTCGATTGTTTCCCAATGCCTTGGCTGAAGATAAGGATTTCGTAAAGATATGATGATAGGCAAGAATTCCTTAAAATCCATCAATGACTTCTTCAGAGCTGGTAGAACAGTATTTTCTGGCAAGCCTTCAAAATATCAAAGTGTTATAGACACGTTAAAAATTCTTTTCACAAAGTTTGTTCCAAGCACATCTTGTATATTATAAACATCCTTTTAATATGTGAAAACACTTCACACAGTTATGGAAGAGGTACATGCAACTAAGTTTCTCTCTCACACATAAAAATTTTCCTACAAGTTTAAAGCATAGGCTGAGATTCTGCACGGGAGATGTAGCTACAACCAAGTAGCTATGAACTATTTCCCCAGTTTGACTCCCCAAATCCACCTTAAAGCCAGGCAGCCTTACAAACCAAAGGAGCTCTGAGGTGCTGGCTTCTGGCCTCCTTTCACTAGTGAGCCAGGGTGGAACAAGCAGCGGCAGAGACCCCTTGAGGGGTGTTCTTGCAACTGCTTATTTGCACTGCAGCTCACCAGCAGGAAGGAGCAGGACACATGCTCCTTCAACACCTTGTTTATTATCACCACAGAACTCCTTTGGCTGGTGCAGCTGTCTGGTTTCTAAGATTGTTTGGGGGGCATTTGTAGTTGTTGCAATGGTGCAATGATTGCAAATGTGAACTGCAAAATTTACAGGATCATAAGTCTAACCTTCAACATCATAAATACTGAACAGGATGCCAGCTATAGTTTACAGTCTGCCAGAATGAGCTGACAAAGGATAGTTACAGAGGAAAGGGGAAAAAAAGACTTGTATACTTCATTTGTAATGGTGACTTATCTTTCTCTCATATTAAAATACTATTACAATTTAAAAGTGGGGAAGGATGATAAACCTTCAGTCTGAACTGCCACTATTATTAAGATTTTAATCTCTAAAATATTTTTGTTTGAATTCAGTCTCAATGATGCAATTTTACCTTTTTCAAGAATATGTATGATCTGAATGAATCTGTTAACATCTTTTTGAATTAAATCAACATCAAGATTCCAAAAAATGGTGTATTTCCATCGAAAGAAAAGCCTGGCCCACTCTTCATGAGAATCCCACAACAATTTACGCAATGTAAGTTCATTTTCAATTTCAGCAAATTCAGCATTCACCCTCTGAGAATCTCCAGATTGACCTCTATGTGACAACTTTTCCAATGACTGTGATTTCATGTCACTAACGGATCTGTCAAAAACAGCCTGATAATTTGCATAATTTAGAATTTTTTCACTAATCATTGCTGCTTCTTCAATGAGGCTTTCAATCATCTCTTTTGCTGTCTTAGGCAAAGTTTCACTCAGGAGGAGGACAGGGTTTCTCACCTAAACAATAAAATAAACAATAAAGTGATCACATTTACAAAATTATTTAATCCTTTCATGAATTATACATGACCTATCCTGCCATCAAAATACATTTTGTGTTACGTGCACAACTTAAAAAGGAAAACAAACTGCTGAATGGCATACTATATGGCCTTTCATCACAGCTGCAAAAGAATTCTTCTCAAAGGAACTGACTTTTGAACAAGAATTCCTTGCTCTCAAACCTCAAGACTAGCTCCTTGACACACTCATTTTATTTTATACAACTCCTTGAAATTTTATGGCCAGTATTATAATTTGCATCATTCTGCATCTAAATACAACCTAATCCCATCCCCACAAGAATGTAGCTATTCAAATTCTTGTGCCCTTAATTTTGGACGACTTCTCCATCTGACGTCTGCTAACTTCATCTCACTTCATCTGTATAGCCACTCCATCAATCAGAAACAGAAGAAAAGGGGAGGTCAAGATTGATTATTTGGCTGAACTATTTGTAGGCTTGTCTGTTTGTTTCTTTGTGTTTGCAGCTGTGTGTGCTCTCCCCGAACATATCACCTAAGACAGTGGTTTTTAACCTGGGCTTCATGGACCCCCAGGAGTCCACAGAACCCTCACAGGGGATCTGCATAGGTCTGCCATTCATCCTGGAAAATGGGGAAAATCCCAGATTTAAGGGACTAAAAAATGTTCCAGCCAGCTGTGGCTGGTTGATGCAACATGTTCCAGATTTCTCAAAGGCAGTAGTGATGATGGCAGTGAGTGGTGACAACACGCTGGCAAGTACCTCATTCTGCACTGGAGACTCGGAGTGCTACTTGCAGGTGCACCAGAGAACCCAGAAGGTGGGAAGGAGAGAGGATAGCCCAGAAGATGAGGAAAGATGGCCAGCTCAGGCCTTGTGGTGAGTATGGACATGCTGCCTGAGTGCAGGGCCAGGCAGCAGCACCTGGAAGTAAGAGTGTCGGTGCTGCTTTGGAGGAAAGCACAGAAGAAATGCCATTGCCTCCAAAGGAGCATTGAAAGTGTAGAGGCTAGATGCTTCTCTAGTCTCTCTATACCCTCTCGGTGCTTCTTTGGAGAAATGTGCCTGAAAGAGAGAAGTCTTCCTCCCACTGCCTGATGTTGCGAGTCAGTATTGAGGTTTACCTCGCTTGGAATTACTTCCAAGTTTTCCTTGTCCTTGTCTTGAGTATTGAAACTGTCTATTATTCTGACTCCTCTGCCTATTCCGTTGGAATCTGCTAGACCTGTAATCAGATCCTCTTGCCGAAAATCCATATAATCTGCCTCCACAAAAGGAGTAGTTAGAGCCTCGGAAAGGCTTTTTATCCACCTTCTTTCTCTGTAAGGTGGCATTACCTGCTTCTTCTCTTTAGTCTCAATCAAGACCTTCTCCAATGCTTTATCTCCAAACAGGAGCTCCCCTTGAAAAGGGACAAAGGCCAGATTATTGCGAGACTTTTGGTCTGCCTCCCAGTGCCTTAGCCACAAACAGCGCCTCACAATTGTTAACAAATTTATATTCCTTGCTGCAAAAGCGGTGGCATCATGTGCAGCATCTGCCACATATTTTAATACTCTCTGTACTCTGTCAACCACCTTCATAAGGTCTTGCACACTCAAATCATGGTTATCCAGAATATCCTGGGTCCAGAGGACCCCCGCTCTGGCAACACAGAGGCGGCCACAGAAGCCTTTATGGCCAAAGATGACGCCTCATGCGCCCTCTTTAGGGAGGTTTCTGCTCTCCACTCATCAACCTCCTTTAACTGTGTGTCACTCTCTCTAGGGACAATGGCCTCCGAAATTAACTCTGCAATCGAGGCGTCCACCTGAGGAATTTTAAGGAATTCAACCTCAGACTTTACAAATGAGTATAGCTTCTGAGAGTAAGTTAGTAATTTTTTAGTTGACCACTGTGCAGACCACTCACTCAGAATTACATCCTTAAAAAAGTCTGGCATTGGAATTTCTAAGGCCCTTGCCTCCTTCCTTTTAATTACAGAAGCTAACAGATTTTCTTTATTATAATTCTCGCTACCTGCTTCTTTGACATTTTCTGTCTAACCCCAATGTCTGCAGCACTCGCTTTAGGGTGTTACGAAACACCTGTACCTCAAACAACCCGTCTGAATCCAACTGGTCATCCTCTTCCTCATCGCTACACATGAACTCTTTGTCCTCTAACTCTAATTCTTCTTGTAACTCAACCTCAACTACCAATCATTTCCTGTTGTTCACCTCTTTCCTCCTTCCTACTCACTTTCCCAGCTTGAGAGTTTAGTACACCACCCACTCTAGCTGAAGGCATGGCTTGTGAACTGCTTGAATTTTTAATGTGGCCCACACTGCCATTTTCTGCAGCTTTACTCTGTTTAGACCTTTGACTCTCTTTAGTAGAGAGTCGGAGTGCTACACTCCAGAGCCCCGTCTGCCATCTGAATTGAAAGCATTTACAATTAGCTGAATTGATTAACCGGTTTGTTTTGAGGACTTACAACCTTATCTTTCCTGGAAATTTTACGAGGGAGGCCTGCTAAAAAAAACTGAAAGACGCCAGTAACAATCTTCAAATGAGAAATAAAAAACAAGCCAGATCAAGTCCTGGGGCAGCAAAACATGACAAGGCCTCTAAACAGCTGAAGACTGACGAGCTGCTTATCTGCGAGGAAACTGTGAGTAATTCAAACTCTAACACAAACATAGCGTTTGCAGTTCCTACTGCCAACTGTTTTTCAGCCTTAGACACAGATAATGAGTCTGTATCGGAGCTCCTGGAAAATCCGGACAATAGTCTGACTCGTACCAGGTAGGGGTGTCCCCAGTAGCTAATGGGGTAGATGAAGCAGTCCCCAAACACTCGTCTATTAATGGAAAGAAACAATATACCAAGCAACAATCCTACCCTCCAGACTTTATAACAAAACAGTGCCTTTTAACAGCTCATACTGTCATTTCAATTTACGAACGACTAGAATTAATTGTTAAAGAACTCCACTTGGTCAAGCACTCCTTTGATGCCTTCATGCAGAGATTTGCAGCTCGGAGGGGAGACCAGTTCAAGGTAACAATAGAAGATTAAAAAAAGAGGAAAACTTGAGGTATAGTGAAAACATTACAATGAATCACAGGGGCTACTCAGTAGCAGTGGTAGAGGCCCTGGGGAAGGGAAGCTGCAATAGGATTCTGCAAGCAAATCAAATCACACTACAGATTGCCTCTAATAGAATAAACAATGGTAGATGGGGGTCATTCAAAGCTACCAAACACTCCCTGAGTCAGCTGTTGCATATACATCCTCACTGTGTTGATTTGGTTGCTGTAGAATGGCTCCCCGTATAGCAGCACACTCGAGAACCATGGTCACATTTGAGCAGCCCATAATTCCTTCCATGCTGTTGAAAATGAGGTCCTTTTTATCTAGCTTCCGAATAACATCAATGAGCGTCTTTCAAGATACAGTCATTACCCCCTTAATTACCATCACGCATAACAGTGGAACGCCTAAGGAGGAAAGGAGTTCTGGTCTGCCAGTCCCCACAGAAACATCCTTCAACATGGTTTCACAGCTTGGTACAGTTAAAACATCTGAGGCCAAGAAGCAGCATATAGACCTAAGAGAATTAATCTCTAATGATGAACAAAAAGATATCGCCTGTAGACTGAGGACCTCAAGACCATGTTATTTACTATTAAGGACCTAGCTGAACCATTGGTAGACATAGTATCCACAAACGAACCTACCCAAGTGGAGAATGATCATGCTGGGGACTCCACTGACGAATTATTAGCCATGAACGAGGATGTGTTGATAACCACTATGCCTCTTCAACTGTCAAAACCAAAGAGGACTAATAACATACCTGTTTTGTTTAAAGAGCTTCCCATACAGAAAGCCCTGGATCAGATCAAATCCTCGCTACCCCTGAAATCTAAATCTCCACTATCCCTGGAATCTATGAGGGCTAATAATATACTTGCTCCATTCGAAGAGCTTCCAATACAAAAAACCCCTGTCCAAATTGAATCTTTGGATATTTGCGAAGATACAAATTCTGCAATACCAGTCTGACAACTACAGTTACTCTCTTGGAATGTCACAAGCTGGGCAAATAAATTTTATGATGCAGACTTTGCGACCTACCTACAAAAATTTAAAATTATTTGTCTACAGGAAACATGGGCTACTGAAACTAACCCACCAACACTCTATGGATTCCAAGCATTTTCTGTTCCAGCCATTAAAACAAGTAGTAAAGGTTGTGGCAGTGGCAGCCTTACCATACTTATCTCAGTGGACTTGCAAGCTGAATTTGAAACACTGGCTAGTTCCTGCCCGCATTATATACAGGTACTTCTTATTAAGAGTAAAAATAGTGGCTCCCTCATTTGTATAAATGTTTATTTCCCACCCAGTCTATCAAAAAATGTAGGTTCCAACAGTATCTGGGATAGCCTATCTGAAACCCTTACTGCTTTAGAGGATAAGTATTCCCCCATAAGGCTTTTGCTCTGTGGAGATTTTAATGCTAGAATTGGGACTGGCCCAAAACAGGTGGTGTCTTCTAATTCTGGACAACATTTTCAAGCTACACCACCCACTAGGGTATCTCAAGATACTTGTATAAATAAGCCAGGCCTGAGACTTTTAGAAGTTCTGTCTCTGCACCATTTGCAATGCCTTAATGGATCTCAATGCGATACAACACTGGGTACTTACACCTATATTACTAATAGAGGAGTCAGCACAATAGACTATATAGCAGTCTCCACTAATCTGCTTTCTAATATCCACAGTTCTGAAGTTGACTGCAGGGTCGAGAGCGATCATTTTCCTCTCCTATTGCAACTCCACCTCGAATCATCTCATCTTCCTCAGTTGTCTCAAAATATGAATATAAACAGGATGTACATAGGGGAAAGGAGAATACGATGGTCAACCAACTTTGGGGCCTCAGTCTCCCATTTATTTGCAAGTCCCACTTTTAAATCTCTTTGCCAGGCCATTTTGCATTCAGACTCAGACAGCCTACTTGTCTACCATACTATCATCTTGAATCTCAGACCTAATTTGCTCAGTGATAAGCATTTCAATCCCAACAAAACTGTACAAAATAGATGGTTCGACTCTGAATGTAAAGCCGCCCGGAAAGCACTAATGGCGTGCTCACGCCAGGCAGTTAGAAATAAGGAGGCTGTCGCTCCCGGTACCCTAGCCTCTATGAGAAGATCTTATAAGGCACTTTTAAAGCAAAAAAGAGATACATATATTAGAACCCAATGGAAACAATTAGCCCAAGCCGTAACGGAAAAGAATGACAAGTTGTTCTGGGATGTCATTTCTTTCGGTATGCGTACAGTTAGACCAGTAATTGTCGGACATATTGCATCATCTCAGTGGTTTAACCGCTATAATAGGCTTTATGGAGCAACATCCTCAGGTTGCCAATACACCCTGGTTACTAAATTCGACGAACTACCATGTTGGCCACCAGTATCAGCAGCCGAGATAAAGGAACTGATTGCATCACTCGCCCTGAACAAGGCCACGGGAGAAAATATGATGCCCCCAGAAATATTCAAACACCTCTCAGAGTGGTGGGCACCAATACTGGCTAAGGTATTTACACAAATTAACAGTACAGGCAGGATGCCAGAAGGCTGGAAACAGAGTATGGTTGTCCCCATTTATAAGAAGGGTGACAGGCAAGACCCTAGCAACTATCGACCAATTAGTCTTTTGGACATTGACTCCAAGTTATACAGCAAACATCTGTTAAATAAATTAGAGGACTGGGAATCTACCAATCACATCATTTATCCTGAGCAGGCTGGCTTTAGGAGAGGACAGAGTACCATCGACCACTGCCTGACTCTCTATTTCTTAGCCCAACAAGGAATTCTGGGCCCAACCAAACACCTATTTGTTGCCTTTGTTGACTTAGCAGCAGCTTTTGATTCAATTGATAGAAACTTGCTGTGGCATAAACTGACTACCATCAATATAGACAACCGCCTACTGCTGCTTATTAAGGAACTTTATTCTAATACATCAGCCAAAATAAGAGTGGGCATCTCTGGCTCACTAACTGATCCGATTCCCACCAATAGGGGAGTCAAACAGGGCTGTTTTTATTGGCACCAGCACTTTTCAACTTATACCTGAATGATATAATCCCAGCATTATCTGGATCAGAATTTTTCCCGCCCTCTCTAGGGTCAAAGAAGGTTTCTATCCTTCTATATGCTGATGATATGGTTTTAATTTCTTTGACCCGTATAGGTTTGAAAAGGTTGCTGGCTAAGCTCAATGTATATTGTTCCAATGAAATCTTGAATATCAATTATACTAAAACAAAGGTGATGGTATTTGGTAAAAGGCACTCTTCCTTTAAATGGTCTATTAATGGTCATCAAATTGAGCAATGCCGGGAATTTAAGTACCTAGGAATTCATTTCACAGAAAATCTTTCCTGGAAGCCCCACATTGAAGCTATTAGAGCATCTGCTCTGAGATCCACTGGAGCAATCCTTAGATTCTATAATACCACAGGGGGTCATCAGATTGTCCCAGCCCTTAAAATTTTGCAGAGTAAAGTTATAGCCAAGATTCTGTACGGCGCTGCAGTTTGGGGATGGGATAGTTCCTTGTTAGCCAAACTGGAAACCATCCAAAATGCTTTTCTTAAAAAATTATTAAGACTCCCACCCGGCAGCCCTGCGGCACTGGTCCGAGCTGAGGTTGGTCTGCCCCCGATCAAATCGCGTGTTCATTTTATTTTGTTTAATTACTGGAGAACTATAAAAGACTCCTGTGTCAGAGTCTTCCCCAAGCTTTGTCTTGAACAGTTAACATATTGTAAAACCTGGAGTGCAGGTTACGATAGACTATTGAAACTGTACCCTACCCTTGGTGACAATTTACCTACCCTGAACCCAAAAGAGAAACTTCGCAATTATTTTTTCGTGTTTGTGTTTTTCGGTGCTCAATTGGACAGACAGGACATCAACCACTCTAAATTTTCAAAATGGTACAAACTATTTAAATTTGATCACCAAAGGGCTGTGTACCTGATGAAACTTACATATCTAAACCTTCGCCAGGCTTTTACAGCCCTCCGATTCCAAACTATGCCCACAGCCATGATCGATGGCAGATATTTGCACGTTCCATTGGCCCTTCGTACATGTATTTGCAGGGCCCCAGAAATAGAGGACCTGCCGCACTAGCTGTTTTCTTGTTCTTTGTATGATGAACCAAGAACAAAGTTCTTGGGGGCTATTTTGTCTTCTTTACATGCAAATACTACATCTGAAAAGATTTTTTACCTGCTGTCTGACACCGACTCTGCGGTAACCCGTAAGGTCTCTCTTTATGCCCTTGCAGCTATGAAAATCAAGGCCAGTCTCATCAAGGATATGGCAGTTGACTGTGCTGGGGGATGATTTTTATTGATTTTACTAATCTTAGCACTAATGTCCACCCTAATATATTTTATGATTATATAGTTTTTATATCTTATATATTTTATAACTCTATATGTCCATATTTTACTGTACTAATCACCTACTGTATTTTATATGCTTTTAATGTATGATCTACTGTAATATTTTAATGCTTTATTTGTACTTTTATCGCAGATTCTGGTGACATGTATGCAAATAGCCTATGGCTAAAGCATTATAATAATAAAGTATTGATAGTAGAGAGTCCGTTAAACAATGAGAATGCCATTTTCTGCGCACTGAACTCGCCTTTTCTTGAATGGTGGCTGATCTAATTCATTACCAGCAGCCTCTTGTTCTGTTGGTTTGTTATTCAAATTCATTGAAGGTAGAGAAGGCAATTGATTATGTCCTTTCGTATTTAACAAATTCATTAGTTGGAATAACATAAATTGATTTTGAAAATCACATAAGGCGGAATTCATTGGATTAAAATTCATTTGATTACAATTCATTGTTGGTAAATGTGCTGAAACAGCCAGTTGCACTTGTGTACGCACCACTTCATTAATCATTTGCTGCATATTTAATAAGAATTCATTACTTTGGCACGGCAGGGCGACATTATCTGTGGCCCATTGGGACTCACATACTGTGGCCTCCGTTTCTCTGGCTTGAGTGGGAGCCGCCTGCATCCATTCCACTAGGAAGTTTTTAATCTGCGGCTCCTGGGCCGCAGCCCTCTGCTCAGATTGGCGACAGTCCGAAATGGCAGAGCCTTGCTCCCGCTCTATTGCCATGGGTAAATCTCTGATTGAATGAGCTGCCCCCTGAGCCAATGCTCTGCCCACTGCACTTGCCCCAGAGGCCTCTGAGGCCCTGGAGGTACTACACTGAATCACCGTGGAATGCTTAAATTCAAGATGGTGGCCCGAATTCTCTCTGGTAAGTACCTGCGCAGTCTCTGACATATTTGGGTCCTTCTTTTTACCTCCCAATTTGTCAGATTTCTTTCCCTTTTTTATCTTACGTAATTTTGCCTTCACCATTGACTTTTTTACGCTTGCAGAGTCAGGCACCAATTTAATCTTCTCATGTTCACTCTCAATGGAGCTTTGAAAAATTTTTCTCAAGTCCCTCACTTGGTCATTCTTTCGAGGCTGCACCCTGGCACATCGGTGCCATCCTCGTCTGTGACCCGTGCAATTGCGGTTTTCTGGACAGTATGTGAAGCCAGTTTAGGCTTGCCTTTGCCCGGAGAGGCATTGTCCTTGTCTGTGCGGTCTGTGCGGTTTTCTGGACGGGTTGTATCTTTTCCCTGACTGAGCCCTGCACTACTGTGCTACTTTGGTTCAAGGACAGATGCGGCTTCTCATCACCTGGCTTTATTGCCATCTTACCCTAAAAACCCAAAAATTCTAAAAATCTGTAAAATAAGCTGTTAATCCGGAGAGGGATGAAAAAACACTTCCTGCTGGGTCGCCGGAGAAAAAGGAACTGACGGAGAGGGATAAGGAGCAGTTAACAGTTGTTTTGAAATGGAATGTTGACGGCTCCTGCTTCAGCTGGTGTGAGGGATACAACCCATGTGTTGTGGATTGCTCCTCCTGTCAGCCCGAGAATGTTTGATTTTCCAGCATAAACTAATTAACCTGGAAAAGGCATCCACTTTTACCAATACCCACCTCCTTAAAACAGAAAGAAAACTGAAGTTATATATTAGTAGGAAAATTAAGTGCACAGCTACTGTGGTCTCATTTCTCTGCAAATACTAAGATAAAATCAATTTTTGTTTCCACCATGGTAACTTACTTTGTTTTTGTATTCCCTAATTTCAGTTTGCAGATTGTCAACATATTCTCCCAAGCCTTCACTGAATTTTATAATATAATCATCCTTCATTTTTTCACAAACAAGGAGAGTTGATTGAAGAGTCTGGAGTGTACGCACAACAGTCTGATACAGAGCTAGTTGCTGAAGTGGAAGAAAAATATCGTAGTCTTTTGCAATATAGTAGAGCTCAGAAAGATTATTATACTGCATCTTTATTCCGGGTAGTTTTGTGGAAATTTCTTGGAAATATAGCAAATGCTCAATAAATCCATCCACTGTTATTAGTTCTTTGCTTAGCTTTGCTACTGCTGTTTTAGTGACCTACATAAAATGAAATATCAATAGAATATTTAGATATATTTCCTTAAAATAAATTAAAAATTCCACAGAAAAGTACATGTAAAACTTTCTGATTAGACCTCTCAAAAGGCTGTGGAAAAGGCTATGAGACACTTAAGAGTTGAGGAAAGATATTTCTAAGACAGGAAAGGAATTTGTAACAGGCACAGACAGACTTTCATCCTAGCTGAAAAGTATTAGCATTGTGACTTCATCACAGTGAGGAGAAAAATGATCACATTATTCATTCTTGCTTGCACATAAGAAATTTATGAAGATTTACATCTCTAATTTCAAGACAAGAGGCTTCTACTCAGTGGTCCTGCCAGTATTGAGGGGACCCCGACCAAGGTTATTCCCTGTCTCCTAGACAATCCTCTTGTTTGCACTTCCCAGGTTCTGTTACTTGCTTACTGCCCTTTCCCACCACTTCCCATGCTTCTTTTCCCCCATCTATCCCATGAGTTCCCTTACCCCCTCATTCTTCCCTCCTGTTCAAAGGGCAGCAGCACCTAACTTATTTCGTAAGTTGGGTCAGTTGGCCACGCAAGTGAAGCTGCTATCATGGCACCACATTCATTTCCTCATATACTTCTCACTTCTCACTTCTGCTGCTGCCTAGTAGCTTCCCTTTCCTGTGTCAGCACACTTAATGCAGTTTCACACCAAAAGACTGTATGTTGGGAGATTCTAACAGTAGCAATTCTATTATCACCATATCCTTTGACTTCCTTTCTCCTGAACAATAAGCTTAAAACAATAAATACAATGCATACTTATCATTTCTAAAGATAGCAGTATTTTGTTAGTGACCATCTTTTAAGCAGTAATTTCTTCCCTAGTAATGCTAGCAATTAATGTTTCCCACATAACATTTTTGTCTTAAATCTTTGTGTCAGAATAGACTGGCACCATCAGCACTATTTGTAGAGGATAGGCAGAATATAAAATTAATAAATTTTAAAATGGATGCACTTACTTCTACAAGATGTACATTCTTTGCTTCCATAGCTGCATAGAAGCAAACATGAATTTTACTAAGCAGGGCCTCAAAATATGGCAGGCAATCTTTCTGATACTTGGAACTTTTGACATTAAACATAGAGATCCGTCTTTCAACAATCATGCAGACAATCTCCTTTATATCAATTGTATAGTTTTGCAAAATGTTTCTAAACTCATGTGTAGACATCTCTCTTCTTAGTGCTGATATCTTGTCAGTTGTATTTTTTGCTTTATCTACCATACTGCAATATTCCATAAAATTTCTGCTGTAACATTCAACTTGACCGAGTGAACAACTCTGAAGAGACAGAAGGCTCACAATCTGCACAATTAAAATGGCAATAAATTATAAACGTTAACCTTGAAAGTCAAAAGTACTTCAGCAGAACTCTTTAATGGTTTTAGCCTCACATATTGACATAGCCTGGTTTAAACACAAACCAGTCTCAATTACATATGTACAGCGTATCTTGATTTTAGTAAGGCCTTTGAGAAGGTCCCCCATAATATTCTTGCAAACAAGCTAGTAAAATGTGGACTAGACAATGCTACTGTTAGGTGGATTTGTAATTGGTTGACTGAACCCAAAGGGGGCTCACCAATGGCATCTTTTCATCCTGGATCGAAGTGACTGGTGGGGCACCACAGGGTTGTCTTGGGCTCAGCGCTATTCAACATCTATATCAGTGACTAGGATGATGAAACAGAGGCTATTGTTATCCAAAGTACAGATAACATGAAAGCAGGAGGGGTAAGAATAAGTTGCTTACCTGTAACTGTGGTTCTTCGAGTGGCCTTCTAGGAAGTCACACAATGGGGTATTTTGCACCTGTGCGATACACCATTCAGAACCTTCTGGAAGCCTAAAATCAGACGTTTTGGCAGTTGGCCCATCCCCTACACCCCCAGGGCATATAAGGTCCCTCCCTGAGTAACGGGCAGTTCCTTCGCCGCCATGGTAGCAGCTATAGGAACTAATAAAAAAGACGTTAAGTGGGGAGGATGGGTGGGTTTGTGTGATTTCACAGAAGACCACTCGAAGAACCACAGTTACAGGTAAGCAACCTGTTCTTCTTCTTCGTGGTCTCTGTGAATCACACAATGGGGAGATTAGTGCGCTGTCAGAGATGGAGGTTTAAGATGTCAAGTTGTCAATATACACTAGTGGTAACAAACAGCATAAGATTTTCCTTTTTTCTTTTTCTTAAAACCATAATAAATATTTAAATACAATACATATTATAAATATCATAAATATTATCAGAATAATAAATATAAATAAATAAATAAATAAATACTTAGAGTGCAGAACAATCATGTTGTGTTTCTTCAATTCATTCAGAAAGGGTTTAGTTTTCCCCCCCTTTTTTTACGCAACTGCAGAAAACAAAACAGCCCTACCAAAAGATGCATCACTCCTTTCCCTCGCATCCACCCTATAGTGGGAAATAAAGGTTAACGGTTGTGACTACGTAGCAGCCTTGCATATTTCCTCCAATTGTAAACCATGCATGAAAGCAGCCAAAGCTGACATTGATCTCGTGGAATGCACCCTTATATTTACTGGCAACTTTCTTTTAACAATCTCATAACACAACTTTATTGCAGAAACAACCCATTTACCGTATTTTCCAGCGTATAAGACGACTGGGCGTATAAGACGACCCAACTTTTCCAGTTAAAATATAGAGTTTGGGAAATACTCACCGTATAAGACTACCCCTCTTCCAACGCACACCAAATAAAAAATAAAAAAACATCAGATTTGATTTCAATATGGTAATTTTAATTCAAACGCTTATGACATGCAGGTACTTAGCAGGAAAACTGTCACTTATAAACATAAGGCTGTTTGTCATCAAACATGTAAACATAAAACAGTGCAAGTGGATTAAACTTTTCCTAATTCACTCTAAAGCTGAAAGGAAGGATAAGACAATAAATCCATGGGAGCTGCCATGCTGTTTGTTGTCTAAGCTGTCAACCAAACTGGAACTGATGATGATAGGAGGAAGATAACAAACAATAGAGAGAGAGCAAGTGCCGGGCAAGTCCCTGGCCAATTAGCAAGCTACAGTATTTTTACAGGTTTTGCTGGCAAGACAGCTTCCCTTTAAAAGCCTTCAAAATCCTCCTGTTCGTCATCTGATGTCATAAGTACATCAATGACATCTTGTGATACATTTGTAAGGCAGTCATCATATGGATCAAATTCCGTATCAGATGGTGCGGTCTCAGCTTCGGCTTCCTCTTCATCTTGCCACAAGTAGTCGTCCTCCATACCATCTAATGAATTTGATATGCCACACTTCTTGAAAGACTTGATTACTGTTTCTGCATCAATATCATTCCAGGCTTTTATGACAAACTTGCACAAAACATCCAACTGTGGAGCACGCATGTTTCCTCCTTTTGTGAATGACTTTTCACCGCTAACCATCCATTCATTCCACTGTTCTCGAATGCGATCTTTAAATGGCTTGTTTAGGCACACGTCCAGTGGCTGTACCAACGATGTCAATCCTGCAGGAATAACTGCCGCATCTGTGTTTAGTCTTGCAAGCCTTTGCTTGGTGCTGGGAGTTAAATGAGCCCTGAACATATCCCACACCAGTAGACTACGTTTTTGAATAAGTCCACCTGGTCGCCTGCTCCATACATTATCAAGCCATAGCTTTACCCCTTCTTCATCCGTCCAGCCTTTTTCATTCACATGTACAAAACAACCAACAGGGAACTTGAGTTTTGGCATTGTTTTTCTTTTAAAAATAATCATTGATCTCAGTTTGGCACCATCAGCTGTGCATCCTAGTACCACTGTAAAACTGGACTTCTCATGTCCTGTTGTTTTAAGTAAAATTGTTTTTTCACCTTTTTGAAGGACAGTTTTATTTCCAACCATGTCAAAATTCATTGGAGTTTCATTCATATTTCCAATACTACTTAACGCATAGCTATGTTTAGTGCGCTGTTTTATTACGTATCGATGGAAACTATTTAGTTTGTTATCAAGATCTGCAGGTAATTTTTGGGCAATTTTTGTCTTTTGCCTCAGTACCATATTATGCCTTGCCATGAATCTAGTACACCAGGATACAGTGGCCTTAAATTTGTTGCTGTGATCTGGGTTAGATTTGGCCCACTGAAGTGCAAACAAATGTATTTGATTTCGTGTCACTACATAACCATTTTGGCGATGCTCATTCACCATGTCTGCTACATGTTTTTCGAGTTCTGGCCAATGTGGGGTGCCTCTTCTTAATGCACACTTACCCCTTGGCATGCTCTTTAATGCTTTTTCATTTGCTTTCTAGTCCCGAACCATATTTTCTGTTACTCCATATTGTCTTGCAGCAGCGCAGTTATTATGTTCCATGGCAAAGTTTACAACTTTAAGCTTGAAACTGGCTTCATATTTCTTTCTTCTTGCTGGTGGAGCCATGATGGGGTTTTGACTGTTGGACATTTGTATACTGTACTGTATGTACTGGTGCTATACTGTATGAACAGGTACTGATACTGGTGCTGTACTGTATGTGGTACCCAATAACAACAACCAGCCCGATGTACCTTACTGGCAATTGGCTGGTTGTTGTATACAAAGCCTGCTTGGACTGGTCGGCTCTCCCTGCCTGCCCAGCCCTCTCTGTCTCCAAGACTATCAAAGTGATAGATCTCCCTCTTGAGGACTGCAGTGAATCTGAGAGGCAGAGAAGGAGGTACGGTAATAGGATACAAGGGGGGGGCCAGATGGGTGAAAGAGGCGTGTTTTTCTGGGCACAGCGCTGCTCTATGGCCCTTTTCGCAGCGCTGGCTCCACCCCCCATCGTCCTCTCCTCCTCCTCCTTCCCGGCGGTCCTCTGCCTAGCAACAGGAGCAACTCTGGCCAGCCTCCCTCCCTCCGTGACCGCTGATAGGCTCGCCCGATCCAGGAAACTTGGATGCCCCAGTCACTGCGAATGATGTGTGAGCCTTCGCCAGCACCCCGTTGTCCAGAGGGAGGAAAGTGGAGCCGGCGCCCTGGAACGCCTCTTGGTGGGATTTAAAATATATGTGTATATATATATTATTGCGCATCTTTCATTAGGAATTCCTAAAATGAGTACATTGCAGCACAAGCCACTACTCTATGCCTGTCTCTGGGTGGTAGACTCCCAAGGGTCTGGGGAAAAACAAGCAGATCTTACAAAGCCTGACGTCTCTCCATCTACTTTAGGCAATGTTAACCAACAATCATTACCCTTCAGCTACAGAGAGAGGTATTAAGTAAATGCAAATGGCTAGAAAGGTCAGACTTTCCAAACCAGCCGTGTTCCAGCTGAAACTCTACATGTTTATCTTACAAGGGCCTGGCGAAGGAGGAAGCGGCAGAGGAACCAGAAAGGCTTCCCGGCTCCCATTCTCGGGGAGGCGTGCCGCTGAGAGCCTCTCCTCTCCTCCTCCCTCGCCGTCGCTCCGGAGGAGCCAGCAGCCAAGCGCCGGGCTCGCATCCTTGCGAAAGGGGCAGCCTCGCCAGCCCTGGGCGCTTCCTGCCAGCCCCGCTGGACTTTTGAGCAAACTTGAGCCGCTCGCTCCCTCCCCCCTCCCCCCTCCCTCCCCCCTTTTTAATATCCCTCCTCCTCCTCCTTTCCTGGGAGGATGTCCTCTGGGCAGCGCTGGGAGGCAGCGGCAGCTGCAGCACACTAGCTGAGCGAGCGAGCGAGTGAAGTTTCAGCGAGGCGGGCGCAGCGCAGTGCCCCCTTTCCCTCCCTTCCCCGGGCCCCCCATCCTCCTCCACTGGCGAGGGAAGGAGGGAGGGAGGGAGCGAGCAGCACCCCCCAACCCCTCGCCCTCCTCAGCTCTCGCCCGCTTTTCCCTCGTTGGCCTCCTCCGCGAGGGCTGGGAAGGAAACAAAATGCCTGCCCAAGCCGCCGCAGCTGCTTCCACCAAGGTAAACGGAGGAGGAGGAGAGGGAAGGAGGCAGTGCCCCGTGCCTGGCTCTTTAGGGCTGGGGGGGGTGGGGGGCGGGTACCCGGAGGGGAGGAGGCCGGGGGGGGCCGGCACTGGCCCTCGCCCCCCACGCGCCCCGCCGGCCCAGAGGAAGCCCTCCTTTCCCCCCTCTCTGCCAACTTGGCTGGACTCTTCCCCGCTTCTGCCCTCCCTCCTTCGCGTGCGCATGGTGGCGGCGGTGCTGGTGTATCCGTATCGCACCCCCAGCTTCCGCAATGCTCCCTGGTCTGGGAGCTGTAGGTGGAGGTGGGGGCGGAAGCGGGGAGGCAGCGCGACCGGCGCTATGCGAGGGGGAAGAGTGGCTACACAACAAGCCTCTCCCCAAATGCCTCCGACCCCCCCCCGCGTCTTCAGGTAAGTGTGCAGCACCACCCTTGGTGCTTTCATATGGTCACCGCATACGGCAGGGATGCAGCTGCGGCCATTTTTGAGCTCCCCCGTATGCGGCGACTGCAAAGACGACACCCGGCATATAAGACGACCCCCGACTTTTGAGAAGATTTTCTTGGGTTAAAAAGTCGTCTTATACGCCGGAAAATATGGTAGATATCCTTTGGGAAGAAACAGGTTCCTCTAGTTTCTGACTCGAATAACAGATAAATAACTGCTTAGTTTTCCTTATAGCTGCAGTGCGTTGAACATAGAAAGCTAATACCCTTCTACAATCAAGGCAACTTTTTCTTCAGATCAGTTTCTGGATTCTACATGTAAGCTGGCAAAACAATGTCCTAGTTCAGATGAAAGAATGATACCACCTTTGGTAAGAAGGTGATATCTGGTCTTAGTACTACCTTCCCTCTAGGAATTTTCAAAAGGGGGGCATCTACTCTTAAAGCTGCCAACTCACTTGCCCTTCTTGCAGAAGTTATGGCTACCAGGAACAGTGTTTTCCAGGGTAACAACCTCTAATCACAGGTTGCCATTGGTTCAAATGGCCGATGTGTGAGTTGCAACAACACAAAATGTAAATCCCAACCCAGGGTGAATTGGAGGATACACGTTTATAGCCCCGTAAAAATCTTTTAAGAGTCGGACTCCAGAAACAGGAAAGTCTTCCCTTACTCTGTAGGTACCAAGAAATTGCGGCGAGATAACATTTAACTGAAGATAATGACAGTCCCTCGGTACCAAGGTGTGTCAAAAAGGAAAGTATGTCTTTGGTACCGCAGTTCCGAGGTTGGGTACTGCGATCTCTCAGGTACCTGCAAAATTTGTCCCATTTGTAGCTATATGGCTTAACAGTCAGTGGTTTGTGAGCTGCTCTTAATATGCAGCTAACTTCCTCCGGGAAAGCAGAATTTACAGTATCTTCCATGCAGTCAACCAAAGGATTGTATGACAACTTGGGCCAAAGATCTCAATCATAATATCCTCTTAGAAGATTGGGGAAGAATATGGAAAAGCAATATGGTATATTCAAGATCTTACACCCTGCAAGAAAACGTGCTGAACAAGGTATATCATTGGTATTTGATACCCAGCAGATTAGCAAATATGAATAAAAATATGAATAATAAATGCTGGAAGTGCAAGGACCAAGCGGGATCCTTCCATCATATCTGGTGGGGATGTCAAAAGGCAAATAGGTTCTGGTACGCAATACAAGCAAACATACAAAAAATATTAAAGAGAAAAATTGAGTTAATTCCTGAAATTTGTTTACTGGGTATTTTTGAATCAATGGACTTTTGTACTAAAAGATTAATGTGACATTTGATTGTGGCAGCCAGATTAGTTTATGCCAAATACTGGAAATCATTTCACATCCCCGCAGTGGAGGAATGGATAGAAAAGATAACAGAAATAACACAAATGGACAAACTGACTTATAGACTGGACAATAAGATGAATAGCAAATTTTACAAAGCTTGGGAGCTATTTACAAAATTCTTGGAAAATAAGGAAATTGCAACGCCAGGTTTTCAATCTTAATATTGAATTTATTATTATGATATATGATGATATATGATATGGAAGTGATAATTATTAAATAAACAACGGTAATCACTGGTACTAGGGTGGATAGAGGTGAAAATAAGAAAAGAGAAGCTAAAGTAAATGGTATGGAAGAATATAATAGTTCTTAATGAATAAGAACTATTATATGGTATATGAAAGGTTTATGATAAAATGTGAGGTCTAACAGATATGCTAATCCTAGCTAATTAAGATAAAGTATGTAAGCAGATATATAATCTTTTCCTTTTCTGATTTACGGAGGTTGATCTTTTATATAGTTGATCTATATAAATGTCCTATAGCTGTATCCCACAAAAAGGGGAAGCATTTTATGTTCGTAAGATTTTGTAAGTATGTATGTTGCAATGTAATGTACTAATCTCTATGTTTGATGTACAAGTATGCAGTAAGAATGTAAGTTTATATGTATGTAGGTATTGGTTTTTTTAGATCTGTGTAAGTTTTGTGTAAGGATGTGGCTGTTTTTGGTTCTGTTTTCTTTCTTCAATATTTAATAATTATTATTTTTTTTAAAAAAAGGAAAGTATGTCTGTGATACCGCAGTTCCGAGGCTGGGTACCGCGATCCTCAGTACCCGCAAAATTTGTCCCATTTGTAGCTATACGGTTTAACAATCAGTGGTTTGTGAGCCGCTCTTAATATGCGGCTAACTTCTTCCAGGAAAGCAGAATTTACAGTATCTTCCACGCAGTCAACCGAAGTTTCTGCATATCTGAGTGAAACACGGTACCGTTGTGCGTCATCAACACATTTGGCATCAATGGTAATCTCTGGTACCAATGTTTTGACAAAGTGAGAAGAGGTGAGAACCATGGCTGTCTTGGCCACCATGGTGTTATCAATATGACCCTCGCATTGTCCTGTCTTATCTTTGAGATCACCTTCGTTATGAGAGGGAACGGTGGAAATGCATAGAGGAGTGGGTCCCATCCATCTATAGAGGAAAGCATCTCCCAGGCTCATTTGGTCTGTCTTTCAACAAGAGCAGTACATCTTGCATTTCTTGTTGTCCCTGGATTCAAACAAGTCTATTGACAGTACTGCCCATAGACTGAACAAGCTTTCAGTTACGGCATCATCCAGCTCCCACTCATGACAGGACATCGGAGATCAACTTAAAGCATCCACCCATGTATCGTCTGCTCCTGGCACATGTATTGCTGATGGCGTTATCCCTCTGGAGAGGCACCAGTTCCAGAACTTGATTGTTAATTTCAGAAGCACATTGGAATGAGTTCCTCCTTGTTTGTTGATATAATAACCTTACAATTATATTGTCCATCCTCACTTGCACTGCAAGACTGCGCAGGTGCACTTGAAAAGCTCTGAATGATGACAGCATTCTTGATGACAGCAAGAAACTCCAGAACATTTATGTGTTGACGTCTTTCCGACAATGTCCAATTTTTTTACAGATACATTCTGCATATGTGCTCCTCAGCCATCCATGGAAGCATCAGTTGTGACAGATATCACCAGTGGATCTGGTAAAAATGGCATGCCCCAAGGACATTTTCTGCCTTCAACCACCAGACGAGAGACAAGTGCACTTGCTTTGGAATCATCATGTACTTGTTTTGGTGATCCAGAAGTAGATTGAAATTCCTTATGAACCAGTGTTGCAGAGGTCTCATTCTCAGTCTTGCGTTTGGAGTCACGATAGCGGTGGAAGCCATCAGCCCTAGAGCCACTTGTATGGCTCTGACTCTCACCTGTTGTGTTAATAACAACTGTCTTAGAGCACACTGCATTTTTTACCACCTGTCGTCTGGCAGAAAAGCTAACTCTCTGGTCGAGTCCAGTACGCCTCCAATGAACTTCACTGTTGTTTGTGGTATAAGATCAGACTTCTTGAAATTTATCATCAATCTTACTGCATTCAGTAGGTTTACTGTAGTCTTCAGGTGTTGCAAAGCCTTTCCTTTTGTCGGAGCAGCTATAAGCCAGTCATCTATGTATGGAAACAGAACGATACCTCTCTGCCGCACATATGCCGCCACCATGGACATACACTTCGTGAACACCCTCAGCGCCATGCTTATGCCGAAAGGGAGTACTCTGAATCGATAAGCTTGTTTCCCCAACACAAAGGCTAGGTACCTTCTGTGCTCTTTCCTTATCGATATGTGGAAGTAAGCATCTTTTAAATCCAGCGTCAGAAACCAGTCCCCCTTCTTCAACAATGGCATAATCGACGCCAGGGTTACCATTTGAAACCGTCTTGTTGTTATATAGTAGTTGACACCTCTTAGGTCTAAAATGAGTTGAAGACCCCCATCTCTTTTAGTACCAGGAAGTATTTGGAAGAGAAGCTCCTTCTTATTTGGGCATATGAGATCTTTTTGATTACACCTTTCTCCAACAATGTTGAAATCTCCTCTTCCAGTTTTGGGGACAAAGATGTGATACGAATTCATCCTATCAGTGGTAGTCGATGGAATTCTATCATATAGCCCAATCTCACTACATCCAACACCCATGAGTCTGTTGTTATCAAGGTCCATGTGTGGATGAAATTTGACAGTTTGTTTCCAAAGGGCTTGTTCTCTGTACCACAGCATCCAACAGCTCCGTCAGTACCTATGTTGGCAGTGATGATGGTAGAGGTGACAATATCTAACATCGCCATGCCGTCAATACCAGAGGAACAGATGGTATCAACGGCGGTACCAACATTTGAGATCTGAACAAAGAGATTTGGATATTCGACAATAGCAATGACAGAAAAATGTTGACAGTGCGCAAGTGAGGTATCATTCAGTTGGTTGTCAAACTCGCCATTTTTGTTGGTCTTGCTGTTTCTTTTTATATTGAGGTTGTCTGAATTTGGACATTGGAAATTTCCTTGAAAGTTGTTGCTGCCCTGATGTTTGACGTTGCTGCGTGTGAGTCAGGCTTCTTGTTTTTGCCGTGTAAGGTTGATAAAGGTGGTATCGATACCTGGAGTATGATGATGATGGTACCGGGAAGCCATACTTTTCGGCAGTAGTGCGCATTTTCTGTGTGTGTTCTAGTTTGGTAACTGCACCTTCACTGAAAAGACCTACAGAGTCGAAAGGGAGGTCTTCAATCACACTCTTCGCTTGTTGAGACAAACCCGACAACCTCAACCAAGCGTGTCTCCTCAAAGCTATCGCTCCAGAGATTGCCTTCCCACTACAGTCAGTAATATGTTTTGAAGTGGTGACTTGTTGGGAAGACAAACAATAGGCCTCATCATACAGAGAAGTAGCAGTCTTTCTCTCATCTTCCGGCAGCATATCTATGAACATTTTCATCCTAGTCCACAAGAATTGCTGGCCCCATACATGCTGCATAGTTCGAGATTTTAAACAACAAGGCCTTTTCCCCCAAATTGTCTAACTTCCATCCCTCTCTATCAGTATAGTGATACATGAAGCTTCTGGGATTGTCTGGATTGAGCTGCATCAACAATTATTGAGTTTGGCTTTGGATGTTGAGTCAGTCACTCTTGAGCACTCTCAATCAGATGGTACAGTGCTTCCAGTTTCTTCAATGTCGAAGGAACAGAAGATGGGGAATACCATGATTTTTTAACAGTAGCAAATAAGGCAACGGCGCAATGATAGATGGTACAGGCGCTCTATCATGCAGTTCCTGGAAAATAGGATCTTGGAGATCTTCTTTGTCCATCTCAACTTGAAGATTTAACGATCAGGACATTCGCAGAACAAGATCGGAGAAAGAATGGACATCATCAGTAGGTGATATACATTCTGCTGTTGACACAAAATTCGATTTAGACTGCTCAGGCACATACGATACGTGAGATCCCTCAGACTCAGACACAGAAGGAGATTTCGCCGTACAGTTCCGAGGAGAACGGTACCTTGATGTAGACAGTCGTTCAGGAGAGACCAGAATATGCAGTGAATGTTGCTGGACTCTCGCTATATCTTTGTCATGTCCAGATCCAGACACTGCAGGCAACACTCCGCCACAAGACGGAGTTGGAGACTTAGTGGACAACCTCAGAACATGAGGTCGTCGACCAGTCTCCTCTTTATACTGATGGCAAGCTGATAAGTCTTCCGCTCAGTTCGAGAATGGCCGTGCACCCAATGAACATCATCAGTGCAAGGAGAGACATCCCTGGAGTCAATGGAAAACTCCTCTTCAGGGTACCTTCGATAATGGTACGGAGGTGTTTCTCTCACATAATGGTACCAATGAGGCGATCTCGTATGTAAACATGACCGCCTAGAGGGGGATCTTGGAGGCGATGGTGGAGTTCTATGCCGATGCCTCAGTGGTGAAGTTAACTCAACAAAATCATGTTGTCTCAATCTCGAGTGTCCACCAGCAGGAGATCTTGACTCTTGGAAATGTGATACAGACCCCACCGAATGGATCAGAGATGAATCCATGATCTCCCCCTCAGAGGGAACACAAACTCCTTCAATCTCACCAGATGGTACCGTATCTCTATACACATTGTGAGCAATCACATGATGAATATCCTCTGTCATTTTGTCAATGGAGGTGCTCAGTACCGTCAGAGATGGAGATTGGATTGGAGCAGGCAGACTGGGCTGCTCAATCCTTTTAGATTTTTTTGAGGGCTCTTCTCATGATGAGCCCTTCAATTTTCTCTTCTTCATTTTGTCTTTCTCACCTCAAACCGTTTACTTCGATGGTGAAATGGAGACTTGCTTTTTTGGATCACCTCTTTTCTTTGTCGACATCAAGGGCTGAACAGATTGCTCTCAATCCCAAGATTCTCCTGAATGGTGTCAATCTGTGGAGGCTGCAGGTGATGTTTGAGCCATTTTAGTAGGCTGAACAGATTTTCTGAAGTTGTGGGTTCAGAGGCTGACATAACCTGCTCCCACAAAAGTGCCTTCAAACGGGCCACTCTATTCCTTCTCGTCTGAGAAGTAAATAATTGGCAATGTTCACAATTTGCCACTTTATGGCTCTCACCCAGACAAAGGAGACACTCAGAATGATGGTCTTTGTCAGGCATTTTCCCTCCACAGGTTTGCAATGTTTAAAAGTTGCCATACAAAAGTAGAGTCCAAATCGCAAAAACACACTCATGACCAACTGCCAAAAAACCGCCAAGAGATAATCAGAAACAAATTCAGTCCAAGATCAAAAAACCATTAAATCTATCCGTCAGTATGAGAAAGGCTTCTTACTTGCTACTACCACGTTGGAAGAAAACGAACTGACCATTACTCGGGGAGGGGCCTTATATACCCTGGGGATGTGGGGGATGGGACAACTGCCAAAACGCCTGATTTTAGGCTTCCAGAAGGTTCCGAATGCTGTATCACGCAGGCATGAAATACCCCATTGTGTGATTCACAGATACCATGAAGAAGAACTAATATCCCACAAGGGAGGATCAGAATTCAAAATAACCTAACAGATTAGAAAGCTGGGACAAGAATATTAAAATGATTTTCAACAGATTAAGAGTTTCTGCAGACATTAAGCGTGAAGCATATGTAAACACTGCTCTTAGGTAATCTAAAAAATTAGTTTGTACATCTCTTGGGTGCTCTCTGGCAGTACTATCACGAGTACCTCCTTGAGGTACTTGAATCTTCAGATGGTTTGTTCCAACCTTCTTGGCTTCCCATTTGTTCTTCTAATTGTCTATTATTGTTTGAAGGTTTGTTGAGATTGCCAAGTACATTCTTTGACTCTAATCTGCCTCTTGACTTAGATTCTCTGTTTTCAAGTTGGTGTCCTGAAGCAGTAACAGTAGATGTTGTCAGTAAGCCTGCTTTACTGCTTTACTAACAGATGAGATTTGTCTTTTGACTCAGCTCTAACCTTGTATTTCTCCCTTTTTTCCTTTCCTAACAACCACTAACTCCTTTTTCTTAGGTCTTACCACATTTAGCTCTTTTTTCCACCACTGTAAGCTGCTCCTTTTGTTTCTACAGAGTTCTTTTAATATTGATTCTGAGTTCAGTTCAGAGGCTTACTGAGAAACTACCATCTGAATTGGTAGTTTTTTCTCATTTCATCCCTTGTGATCTGCTGGGCTGTGGTCAAGACAGCAGAGATGGAGTCTGGCTCTTCATCTCCCTTTCTATCAGAAGGGAAGTGAGATTCATTCCTATCTGTTACTAGGTCAACTATTTTTCTCTTTTTCTTTATCCCTTCTGAATTATTTGCTGCCATCCATACTAGCTTAGTATTGTTTTAAAAACTGGAGTAGAAAAGTTACAGAAAAGAAGAGAAATGAAAAAACCTCAACAAGCTGGAAACACAGGAAATTAACTAAAGGAGACAGAGAGGAGTAAATGATCAAAACTGGAAAGAACTTTGGATTCTCGCCTCAATCTGCTGGCACAAGAGAATAACCTGTGTGTGTGTAGATTGCTCCTCCAGCCATGAAGAGAATAGAAATATTCTTGCAATGCATACAAGAGAAAATCATGGCTAAAATAAAATTTCACTACATTTTTTTTCAGTATCCAAAACTGGTTCTTACATAGCTTTACTTTCAAAACATACTTTGGTTTCATAATCTGGATCTGTCCCCAGAATAAGATCACAATGTGGCCATGTTGCTAAATACTGTTCTGGTTCAGGATCAATGTAGGTCTCATATGACTGCATTACTTTATGTAAAGACTGAACGATGAAGATTGCCAACTGAGGATCTTGGGAAAAAGGCACAATCTGATCTAATGAGACAAAAATTAAAAGTATTTACAAACTCAAGAATTAATTGTACACCATTCAAAACACAGCACTGTACAGTATTCCATGGTATTGTATAATTCATTTAGTAGAACTTACAACTATTTTCAGTAAAGGAAACATTTCTTGAAACACAGACAACCATCAGGATTAGTTTGTGTCAAGAGAAATATCAATTTAGTTTATTTTAGTGCAAAATTGGTAAAATTTTATTGGGCCACTAAAATATTAGTTAAAAATATTTCAGTGAACATGGATTAGTATGCCTGAAGTCCCTAACCTAGTTATTTGTGTATGTGTGCATAGGATTTTAAAAATATGACTCCAAAGAAAAGAAACAAAAAGAGTAAGTGAGAGGCAAAAAAGAAAGAAAACGTGGAGAAGGAAATACATAGAACCATAACATTAGACATACACATTGACACAAGCTGATTGTATCTCCAAAAGTATATTTTTCTTGAAGTCAATGTCTTCAAAATATACATTCACACATGACTAAAGCAGTAAACTCTTCTGACCTTGGAGTATAAACCTTTTTGCAACTGTAAAAGCACATAGGATCCAATAGTATTGGCTCTCAGTTCACCTCTACATAATAGGAATGTAATATAGAATCATAGAATCATATAGTTGGAAGAAATTACAGGGGCCATCCAGTCCAACTCCATGCTATGCAGGAACACCCATCAAAGCATTCCCAACCCATGCGTATCCAGCCTCTGCTTAAAAAACCTCCAATGAAAGAGACTCTACCACACTCCAAGGCAGCATATTCCACTGCCAGACAGCTCTGACCATCAAGAAGTTCTTCCTGAGGTTCAGGTGGAATCTCCTCTCCTGCAGCTTGAATCCATTGCTCCCTGTTCTACTCTCTGGAGCGGCAGAAAACAAGCCTGCTCCCTCCTCAACATGACATCCTTTCAAATATTTAAACATGGCTGTCATGTCCCCTCTTAACCTTCACTTCTGGAGACTAAACATACCCAGCTCCCTAAGCCGTTTCTCATAGGACATGGCTTCCAGACCCTTCACCATTTTGGTCACCCTCCTCTGGACATGCTCCAGGTTGTCGATATCCTTCTTGAAATGAGGTGCCCAGAACTGGACACAGTATTCCAAATGAGGCTTAACCAATGTGGAATAGAGTGGCACCATTATTTCCCTCGATCTAGACACCATACTCCTATTAAGGCAACCAAGGATCGCGTTGGCTTTCTTGGCTGCCGCATCACACTGCTGACTCATGTTCAGCTTGTGATTTACCAAGACTCCTAGATCTCTTTCACATATACTGCTATCCAGCCATGCATCCCCCATCCTATATTTGTGCATTCCATTTTTTTCCCCCTAAGTGTAGGACCTTACATTTCTCTCTGTTGAAATTCATTTTGTTAGCTTTGGCCCAGCTCTCCAATCTGTCAAGGTCTTTTTGAAATTTGGTCCTGTCCTCTGGGATATTAGCAACCCCTCCCAATTTAGTGTCATCTGCAAATTTGATCAGCATGCTCTCCACTCCTTCATCCAAGTCACTGATGAAGATGTTGAATAGCACTGGGCCCAGAACAGAACCCTGTGGCACCCCACTAGTCACTTCTCTCCAGGATGAAAAGCAGCCATTGGTACACCCTTTGGGTTTGGTCAGTCAACCAATTACAAATCCACCTAACAGCAGCCCTGTCCAGCCCCCATTTTACTAGCTTCTTTGCAAGAATGTCATGGCGAACTTTGTCAAAGGCCTTATTGAGGTCAAGATATGCTACGGGTACAGCATTCCCTTCACCTGTCAAGCTTGTAACCCTATCATAAAAAGAGATAAGATTAGTTTTGCATGACTTATTTCTGAGGAATCTTTGTTGACTTTTAGTGATTACGACATTGTTTTCTAAGTAATTACAAACTGACTATTTAACGATCTGCTCTAGGATCTTTCCTGATATTGATGTCAGGCTGACCAGGCAATAATTATTTCGATCCTCTTTTTTCCCCTTCTTGAAGACGGGGACGACATTTGCCCTCTCCAGTCTGCTGGGACTTCTCCTGTTCTCCAAGAGTTCTCAAAGATGTCAAGGTTGTTGCCAGGCAGGAAAAGTTTTCCTATGAGTGGACGGCAGAGAGAAGAAGCGGTGTGGCCAGAAACCCAGGTGCAAGGCCAGCAGGATTGTTATGGCTACGTTTTGTGTATTAGGGAAGGCCACATGCCAGAGCACTGATTGGGTCACCCCACATGTTTCAGGGTGACAAAGTAGCGTAAAAAAGCTGCTGTTTGCCTTGACCAGCTGCCAGTTAAACTCCTTAGCTGGACCTGCTATGCTATTGGCAGTATACTGTTTGTAAGGGGAGACGCTGCCCGATTTTCCTCCATTATCTTCTGTTTTTCCTCTTTGTCTAATTGCTGGCAAGCTAGCGTGTTTTTGCTAAGTCTTATCTTAGAGCATGGCAATAAATCAGTACTGTAAGCCTGACTAATGAGCCTCTGGAATTTTTTCTGCTTCACTGGGACTCTCTGCTGTGGCGAAGCCTTGCTTCACAGATAAGCACTCTGCTCATGCTCAGAGGAGCCAAATCCTGCCAACCCTGACAAAAGATTATTTCAAGTGGTTTAGAAATGACTTCTGCCCGTTCTTTTAATATCCTTGGATGTAATTCATCTGGCCCTGGAGACTTGAATTCATCTATTTTAGCCAAATGTTCCTGTATTACTTCTCTACTTATTCTGTGCTGCATTTCCCCCCATTCCTCACCTGCTCCCCATCTCCGAGGTTGAGTACTTCTATCCTTTTGGGAGAAAACTGAGGCAAAGAAGGTGTTGAGTAGTTTTGCCTTCTCTCTTCCCTCTGTTATTAATTGGTCATCTTCTCCACACAGTGACCCTATCATTTTCTTGTTTTTTCTTTTGCTGCAGACATGTCTAAAGAAGTCCTTTTTATTGTTTTTAATGTCTCTGGGAAGCTTGAGTTCATTCTGCACTTTAGCTTTTCTGACCTTCTCCCTACGTATCCTAGCTATTTGTTTGAATTTCTCTTTGGTGGTTTCACCATTCTTCCATTTCCTGTACATGTTTCTTTTAACACTTAGCTCAGCTGAGAGTTCTTTAGTTAACCATTCCGATTTCTTTAGACATCTGCCCTTTTTCTTCCTGATTGGCACAGTTTTCAACTGTGCCTTCAGTATCTCACTTTTAAGAAACTCCCATCCGTCATGAACTCCTTTCTCTTTTAGTATTCTTGACCATAGGATTTCAGCAAGTAACTCCCTAAGTTTAGAGAAATCAGCTTTCTTAAAGTTTAGGATGTGTGTCTGGCTATACTTGGCTTCTCCTTCCCACTGAATGACAAACTTCAAAAGAGCATGGTCACTCCCTCCTAAGGATCCCCCCACCTCCACCTCATCAACTAGGTCATCCCTTCTGGTCAGGATCAGATCTAAAATAGCCAGTTCCCTTGTCGCCTCTTCCACCTTCTGGACCATGAAATTGTCTGCAAGGCGAGCAAGGAACCTGTTGGACCAACAAATATCGGGATAACTGAAATCTCCTATTAACACTGTATCTCTCCTTTTTGAATATGTGGTCATCTGCTCCAGGAAGGCCTCATCCAAGTCCTCAGACCTGTCCGGAGGCCTGTAGCAAACCCCCACAATCACATCCCTATTGTTTCCCACTCCCTTCATTCTTACCCAGATGCTCTCGACTTGGCTTCCCAGATTTAAGTCCTGAATCTCTTCACAGGTGAAAGCAACCTTGACATATAAGGCTACTCCTCTTCCTTTCTTGTTTGGACTATTTCTGAGAAATAGGTCATGCCCCTCCTACTCCTAAATTCCAGTCATGAGATTCATCCCATCAGGTTTCAGTGACGCCTATTAAATCATATTTATTTTGTTGTACTAAGAGTTGGAGTTCATCTTGCTTATTTCCCATGCTCTGTGCACTAGTGTAGAGACACTTGAGACCATGTGCCCTTCCTGGAAGTCCTGTACTAAAGTTACTTTCGCTCTCCCTGTCGGTCTCTAGTTCTACTTGGCCTGCTCTATCTATATCATTTGGGCTATTTTTTGCAGCACTCACTGAATCCTTGCCCAGCATAATAATGTCCCCCTCCTCAGTCAAACTCAGTTTAAAGACTTCCTGATCCATTTTGTGAGATTATTAGCACAGTTGACGGTTGTGAGATGCAGGTCATCCCTTGCCAGAAGACCATCTCCATGGAAATGGAGGCCATGATCCAAAAACCCAAATTGTTCCCAGAGGAACCATCTTCAGAGCCAGTTGTTGATATCCACTATTTTTCTTTCCCTTCGTGGAAAGTTTGTCATTTTGGAGTTTGTCATTCAGTGGGAGGGAGAAGCCATGTCCTTCCACAGGGAGGAGAGACAAAATGACAACTTGCACATGAATGTCCTTCAGCTTCCTACCCATAAGCTCGTAATCCTTCGTGATGTGGTGAAAGCTGCATCTCGCGGTGTTGTTGGTTCTTACGTGAACCAAAAGGAGGGGGTTATGGTCAGTGGGCTTGACCAGTCTCGTTAGCCTCTACGTTATGTCATTGGTTTTGGCCTAGGGAGACAGCGCACCTCACGATTGAGCCTGTCTGGGTTGCAAATGGTTGGTTCCGTTCCTCTCAGCAAAGAGTCCCTAACCACTAGAACTCGTCTCCTCTGAGGTTTGTCCAGGGTTACTCGATGAGCAGATTCTGTCATGGCCAACTGAACCTTCTGTTCGTGCTGAGACTGTTGGTGGTGCTGCTGCTGTTGGATTTTGTTCTGCTGGTGTTGGGGTTCCTGTTGCTGGTGTTGGTGTTGCTGGTGTTCCACTTCATCATTAATAAGGTCAAGAACTTGGAAGTAATTCTGTAGCTCGAGAGTCCCCGTTTGGCACCTTGCCTTTCTACTCCTGCGTGTCACATTCCTCCAAGCATCCATCTCCCAGTTTTGTGAACCAACTTCCACATCTGCTAGCTCCTCCGTGCACTCTGTCTTCAAAAAGGTCCTCTCAGCTGCTCTCCCTCCCTAATAATGTGGAGATTCAAAATGTGTGCCTCCAGCTGTTGAACTTTCTCCTCCAAGAGGGCGACCAGCTTGCATTTGCTGCAGGTGTATCCAACGGCGTCTTGCGGTAGGAGAAGAAACATGCCACAGCTGTGGCAGGTGACCGCAGCAGCTCCCTCACCCTCCATACTTGATAGTCTAGATAGTTGAATCGGAAAAGGTAAAACTGAGTTTTGCCTTCAAAGTCCCCTGGTAAAACCTATGTCAACTCCCCTGTTTGCCAAGTTCTTATTGTCAACCTTCCCCAATCTCCTCTGGAAATATAAAAGAATAAATACCAAATATTTTTCTAAAACATTCATATACTGTAATGTACTCAAACAAAAAGGAATGGCGACTGAACACGCTCACATCATATGCCACAAGGAAGCATTATCTGCCATATATTGCCAACATTTAGTTGAAGTTGACAGTTTGTTTCAAAAAACGCCTAACAGTGTCCAACGCAACTGAAATGTGAATTTTTGCTAGACCATAGGTCTAGGTCTAGAGAGGTTTATATATTTTATCTAGGACAGTACTCCATTGGCTAATTTCCATTAAAAAAAGGTTATCTTTCCATCTTTAAATTAAGATTGTCCCATTGATTTAGTTTAGCATGACTATATGGATCAAATTGCAACTGACAAGATACGGTATGCCATCCTATCAACAGAGATTGAGGTGCTGGCAGATACTATGAATGTTCATTTTTGGATAGCAAAAGGAACAATCTACGGATGCTTAGATTATTCCCCTACTGCCGGCTAGCTTGGGAGGAGTCCAAAATTATTTTCTGTTACATCCATTGGCTCCTTTCCTTCACTATCAGTTTTATTCTAAAGCCTTGCCTACATTTCACTATGTGTAGCTCAACTATTTTTTATTTTGTCTAGCTACCTACTGGGTGAGGATGGATTGCTCCTTGTGTTATCCAAGAATTAATATTCATGGTTATGTGCCAATATTTCATTTTCTGGATAGGCAGAGAAGGCGGCAATGGTTGCCATTAATTATCACACTGACTGGAGCAACCAAAAGCCCCCTGTTCTGACCTATACCTATCTATTTACTGCCTAATAAATGTAGAAGGCTCCTTCCAACTAGCAGCATTGCAAACCTCAGTCAAAGACGCTGAAACTGCATACCCTGCAGTCATTGCCACGCAGCAAGTGATGTGAAACCACACAAGCTTTGGTCTTGGCACTCTGGCATAGTAACAGCACAAGAATATACAGGCTTTTAATCACCTAGCAATCACGTTCTTTGATACTCTACTGCCCACTGCCGTAGGATGAAATGACACAAATAGTGCTTCTGTCTGCCTAAATTCTGCTGTTCATCTTATGTCCTCCTTAACTGCCCTCCTGACATCTTACGCATGCCATTTCTTTTCCAAAGGCTGTTTCAGGTTTAGACAGAAATTTGGCAAGTATATATTCTGGAACAGCCCCTTGGTTCATTACACACTTTGGTAAAAATGTTGGATACAATGTTAGAGTCAGTTTGTTCACACAAATTCTGATTTATGAAGAGTGCAGACAGGTCTGACTCTTTTGGCTGGTGTTACTGAAACCAAAAAGCACCAGTTTAAAAGACAGCATGCATAAGAAGGACTCTCTAAAATTGTTTCAAAAGGTGATTTCATCAACAAACACATACTAGTTTCAAGTCTCAAGAAGGAAATCTGTGACTGGTCCAAGGAGCCAGCAATGTATCCCCTTTAAAGAGTCTTTTCACATGAGCATGTGCTGAAAATACATTTCCTTCTGGTCTCGGGATCATAGATAAAGCCATAACTTCTCTCTTTAATGTGTTCGGTCTTAAACCTTTGCTTATGTCATCCTGTAGGAACCCAAGTACACCAGTGACTTGGATGTTCTCCATATTAACCTCATGAAAAAGACACCAAGTTCTAATTGCTCTCCATGTCATACTATAGATTTTACTCAGGGAATCCCTTTAGGATGCCAATATAGTATCCATTATCTTCTCCAAATAGACCTGCTGAGTCAGGAATAGCCTCTCAACATACACACAGTCAGTTTTAACCAACCTGGTTTGTGATGAAGCACTGGACCTTGATGGATCATATCTGGCCTTTCTGGCAGCTGCCAAGACATCTTGATAAATATTTGAAGAATAGTCAAGAACCATGGGCAACTAGGCCAATATGGAGCTACTAGTACTACTGTGGCCTCCTCCTGTCATAACTCATCCCTGGAGGGCTCAGATAACAAGGAAGAGGAGGCTGCAGCAATCTCTGAGTCTAGGGAGAGTTGAGTTGGGGCAATAGGGCATCCTGCTCCCCAGTAGGACTTGACAGAGGCTGCAGATACTTAAGATGACATGTACCTGCTCTTCATTGAGAGACAAAGAGAAGCACCAAATTCTCCAAATTTTCATTTGAAAAGTAATGGTAGTTCTAATATACAGAAATTTCATATAAGTTTTAATGAGTATATTCAGTATGATCAAACAAAACTAAAAGAAAAATTTACAGAATAATGATTATAGTACATTCATCATAAAGCTATGCAAGGATGAAAGAATATTCAAAAATATTTAAAAATAAACAACACATGGGTTCCATAAGTGTCAGGAAACCCTGATGAAGAGAATGTTTCCACTTGCAAGAAAGAAGAAATACAAATCATATCAAATAAATAAATAAATAAATAAAGGTGAGAATCTTTGCTGTCAAGGATTTAAATTCTGCAGAAAAAAGTCCACGTGGGAATATTTTTGCACAGAAAACATTTTCTATACAAAAACAAGCTTTCTTTACAGAAAATGTCATTTGAGCAAATCTTGTTTTCTGTTCACGAAACCTATGTATTGACTAATGAATCTGAATACTATGTTCCATACTTAATCTGCAGTGCTTGGTAAGGCTTCTGACTTTGCAGCTAAGCCATCATCTTTATCTTCAAGAAGTATAATTGTTTCCACACTCATCCCTTAAATGTCCTTCTGGAATCTGATTCATTCCAAAGCCAGCTGAGTATGTTAAAAGGTTTTAATTCTAAGAATAGAGTCAACGCCATTTTACTTACTGTATGTTTTCACATCTGTCTTTGTATGTGCTTTTATTTGTACTTGTTTTAATTTTTCCTCAGTATTATTTAGTCACATTTTTGGGAGAAAGACAGAATTTAAATGAATAAGGAAAGATGAGAAGACTGAATTGTTAAAGATTTATAATTTGAATTCCAGTGCATGCTCATATAGATCAAAGGGGTTCTGCCATACTCATCATTGAGGTCATCTGCTTCCTCCAAACAATATGGTTTCTGTCTCTCTAACATCTAGTTGTGTCCTGATTTATCAAGCTTTTAGTATAAATGTAATTCCACCCAAAATTAGTTTTTTGCACCCCATTTGAACAAAAGTAGTATTTTATTTCTTATGATAAATGTCATAGTATAATGTATGCTTTATATTAAAACAGAAGTCAGTGTGTTTAATTAGTGGTAATAAATACACCTTCTATGAACTAGGTATTTATTTTTTTGTCCTATAAAGAAGAGCAAATTATTTATACTTATACAAGACCACATTCTTTCAATGAGCAAACACACTATCACTGCTATGTTTAGCACATTACCTAATGTACCATCAGTGATAACCATGGATAAATTGATAAGGAATAATTATACCCATAACCCCATATTGATTAACAGAGATTGCTTACCAATAGTGTTTTCGAGTCCATCCAAAATTCCTTGCAACTGTGCTGAAAACTCTCTTCTGTTGGGAATTAGATACATATTTGTAGAGAATGCTGGGGAACTACAAAAGAAAATAATATATATTTATCAGCAGAAGATCTTTAGAAAAATTGATAACTTTAAAATGGCTGTGATATTTTAGGATGGAATTTGTACCCCAAGGGAACTTGGAGGGTGACCATTTCCAAATTTTCTGGAATTTTCTTTACCTCTGAATGTCCCCACCATCCCACAGAGGAAACAGAGTAAATTTCACCATGCTTTCCATCTTCTATAGGTTATCTGAGGCCCATAAGAGGACTTTGTTTTTCTGAAGAAGTAACACCCAAATCAACTTCCAGGTCCCTTCTTGCTGGAAAAAAAAAGACTCCTCTGTTTCTTAAATTGGCCAGGAAAAAAACATGCTGAGATCACCTGCCAAGGTATATACCTGAGGGTATATTAGGGCAAACAAATTTTCAAAAAGATGTTTTCCAAAAGATTTTTTCTGTTGTTATCGTGTGTCTTCAAGAATTTCCAACTTATGCAGACCCCAAGGCAAACCTATTATGGGAGTTTCTTGGCAGAATTTGTTCAGAGGAGGTTTGCCCTTGCCTTCTTCTGAAGCTGAGTATGACTTGCCCAAAGTCACCCGATGGGTTTCCATGGCCAAGCAGGGATTGAAACCTGGTGTCCAGAGTTGTAGTCCAATACTCAAACCACTACACCAATACTGGCTTGTTGGGTCCCTAGCACCCCAAAACTGATGCTTGGAAGACATCATGGGCCTGTATTTCACATAGTTAGAAGCTAAAACCAGGACTGTCAAATACATTTGTATATGGAAGTTCACAGAAGGATGATTTCTTGTCCTCTATCAAATTAACTTGAGATCCAAGCCAAACAGGTCAGAAGTCAGTTTATTAGAAGCATTAAAGGTTGTCCCAGTTAGCAGATGTGGTTATGACTTCTATAATAAGTAAACCAAATGTTTTTGTTGAAATCACAACAGGAGAACAGGAGGTTTGCAGTTTAGGGAGGGGCATTTAGAATTCTCAGCCAGAGAGCTCTTTGGCTTCAGTAAATTACAAACCCAGAATTCCACAGGATGTTGAAAGTGGAATAATAGCACTATAACAGTGTAATGTGGAAATGGCCTATGATGAGAAAGAGAGGAGCTGCGACCATGTAGCTGTCCTACAGAGTTCTGCAAACAGAACTCCTCTAAGAAAGGCTATGGAGGCTGCCATTGACTAAGTAGAATGAGACTTAAAACTTGGTGGTTGTTCCAAGGAAATTGTGTGCTTCCTATGACCAGAATTCATTAGCAATCTGGCTGCAGCTCTGTGTACCAACTGAACTTTCCAAACACTCTTCAAATGCAGCCCCATGCATAGTACCTTTTGCCTTCAAGTCATTTCCAATTTAAGGCAACCCTAAGGTGAGCCTATCACAGGGTTTACTGGGGCTGAGAGTATGTGATATGCTCAAGATCACCCAGAGAGTTTCCATGGTCAAGCAGAGAATCAAACCCTGGTCTCCAGGGACACAGTCCAAAGCTCAAACCACTACACCACACTGGCTCTCCATAGTATCTTATTGTAAACAAACTGGGATGTAACTAAGTCATGTGTCACTGTGGCCAAGACAGATGTCCCAAGGAATGGACAGAGCCGGCACATCAGCTTTAACTGTGCAAACATATTCCTTACCACTAGAAACCTAAGCATCAGGGTCAGACCTGAATCCAGTACACCCAAGCTGCAGACCTGTATACTATATTTGCCGGCATGTAAGATGTACCCATGTATAAGACACACCCCATTTATACACTGGCAAATACTATTTACCAGCGTATCAGACACAGTGGCGTATAAGATGCATCCCATTTTCAAGCAGTATTTTTCAGGAAAAAAAGTGAGTCTTATACGCCAGCAAATACAATATTCAGTGGGAGTGTAATCCCATTCAGCACAGGCTGTAACATTATTCCCTGATCTGCCTTTAGTCTGAGCAAGAGCACCTCTGTTTTGTCTTCACCCTCATCCAGTCCATCATCGCCCAACCGGCACAGGTTTAGAACAGTTTCCTTATATTGTGGTGGAAAGGAAAGATAGTGTTAGGTGTCATCAGCACAGTAATAACGCCTGACCCCAAAACTCTGGACTACCTCTCTCAGTGGCTTCATGTATATAATAACAGCAAGGGAGAAAGAGCTCTAAGAGATGCTGCAAGACAATGGCCAAGGAATTCTGCAGCACTGCAGCACCACCTTCTGGGTTTGTCTCTCTGCGAAAAAACTGAGCAACTGCAAAACAGTGCCTCCAAGTACTATCCCAGCGAGGCAGCCCACAAGGATACGATGGTCAATGATATCCAATGCTGATAGGAGGTCTAGAAGAACCAACAGGGAAATATTCCCCCTATCCAGTTCCTAGTGAAGCTCATCCACCAAGTGATCAAAGCTGTCTCCATCCTGTGATCAGGCCTGAAATTGAAATGGATCAAGATGTTCAGTCTCATTCATAAAACCCTGGAGCTGAGATGCCAACACACACTTCTGAACCTTGCCCAAAAATGGAGTATTGGAGACTAGCCAATAATTATACCATAGAATAGGATGTGTTGCCTATGGCAAAACAAAGAAAATATTGATGTTGCAGTCCTACCTGGATATCAAAAGATGCATCTAGAAGGTCTATCATGACAAAACAATCACCTAAGCTCAGAAAGGGGCAATACATGACCAAGTAATCACTGTGAACTTCTTTGCATGGGTAAAATAGTTCAAACCTCTGAGGTCCAAAATGAGACAAAGACCTCCATCCTTTTTCAGCATAGTAAAATACTGACTGTAAAACCCTGCTTGAGCCTGATGAGGAGAGACCCTCTGAACCATTCTCATCTGCAAGAAGGTAGTAACCTCATCTCTGAGGACTGGAGATGATTTTGTAATCTGAAGATGTCCTATAGAGGGTAGGTTTCAAGTTATATGGAGTATCCGGACTGAATGTTGGCAAGTGCCCTTTGAATGATAGTAAAGGTACACGAAAGGTGGTGTAATAGAATGGCCACCGCTAATGTCTCAGGTGGAGGTGAAGGGATAGCATGGAAATAGAGTTTGGTAGGAGTTGAGTCAATGATAGCATTTAAAAGATGAAGAAGTTTTCTTAAATGAAGTAGATTTGTATTTTGAAGTTCTATATGAATCCTTCCAATGTGACAACACTACTAAGGCTGCTGAATAGATCTTCCAGGAGATTCAGAATAGCTAGAGACAGAGTAAGGCTTTCTTCAAAAAGGTCTGAGTATGAGAAGCCTGAGCATGAGGCCTGACCATGAGTCTCATTGCTGTTTTTCTCACCTTATAATAAACAAACAAACACATAAATAAATTTTATTTGTTACCTGCCTCTCCCCAAGGCTCAAGGTGGACTACAGCACAGATGCAACTAAAAACAAATCATGGTCAAAACACACTAAAACACGAACCATTGAAAATACAAATATACCACAATTAAAATACATCACAATTAAAAGTACAATTAACAGTATAATTTGCAGATGGTCAAGTACTGTCTTCTGCAAATAGTGCTGCATGGAATAAGACCCACCCTCAAATGGTAGATCATCAATTCAAGATCTAAGTATCAGAGGACACAACCACAGAGTGAAGTCATGCATGTCTTGTTATTTGTCATGCTTCAAACTGCTTATAGCTGCTGCTATCTAGTATAGTGAAAAACACCACCAAAGCGGGGAGGGAGGTGGCTGGGGAGGAGCAATGGAGCATAGTAAAATACTCCCCATATCATTCCAAGAAAAAATACCACAAAAATTCACCAAAATGACATAGGAAGCAAAAATACATTATGTTCAGACTTCAGGTTTTTCAGTTTAACTTATATCAATCTCTGGTTGATTGCTTGTGCTGATATCATCGCAAGTACATTCAGACTGAGAGACAGTGTGGTGTGGTAGTTTGAGTGTTGAACTAGGACTCCAGAAGACCAGGGTTTGAATCACCACTGGGTGACCTTGGGCAAGTCACAGTCTCTCAGCACAAGAAAAGGCAATGACAAACCCATTCTAAATAAACCTTGCCAAAAAATTGCAGTAGGGCTGCCATAAATCAGGACTTTACTTGAAGGCATATAGTAACAAGATAGTAACAAACATTGAAAATATATGGCTCACTCTAGTGTTACCCTGTAAATTGGGGGTCCCGGGAGGGGCGCCCAAATAACCAAACAACAACAAGCAAGATGGGGAAATTAGCTGGAGCACTCTCTTAGCTAACAAGAGGCAGGGCAACGCAGCAGGATCTTTTATCCTATGTACACCGGTTCAGGCCAGTGAGGAGTTAAGCAGTTTCAAAATACTAACAGTTTTTATTAAACAAAAATAATAAAAACACAAGCACACTCCTAACTAGAAAAGGAAAGAAAGAAAATTTGGGGAATGGGCAATATGCCACCTGTCCGAAGTCCTGGAGACACCAATTGAACAGGAGGAAACCCGGCGTGGAGGCTGAGGGGAATCTGCTGGACCAAGCGGCAGTGAGGCGAGGAAAAAGTTCCGACAGGAGCTTCAAGTGATTTCAGCAAGTGATTCAGCGAGAGTTCCAGTGGAGTTCAGCTAGGTCCAGCGAAGTCCACTGAACTACCAAAACTGGGGGTTTTTATAGGGAAAAGAATGACCGCAGGCTAGTCTGGTCTCGGGTGAGAACAATAGCCGAATTGACAATGGTATCACCCATGCCTAGCTTCGTGCCTGTTCGGTGGGGCCTCACAAACACTTGGCTGGTGGTAGAGTAGGGCCGAATTATGATATCAAAAATGATATCTTTGGTTCACCAAAGGCCAGACCAGATCGTGGTGGTAACACTAGGACTTAATTTCAATTTTTAACTTTTTTTTCTGTCTGTACACGTGCACAAACACACACATACCCCAACTCAGGACAACTCTATATCCCTTCAAGGGCACTGATGAACATTTATGCCACAATAGATCCCTTAGAATTTCAGATTCAGATTCTGTTGTTTTATGAGAATAACACAGTCACCCTTGCAGATTGTTTAGATAAATATTTAATCCCTAACACAGAGTATCAATATGCCATATGTGACATATAGAACAAGATTTATGTGGCTATACATACCTGTCATACATGATTGGTTCATTACTGGATTCAGAAATAGATTCTCGGCCTAGAACAAGAAAGAAAGGCAGAAGTAATGAATCAAATGGTCTCCTCGTTTCTTTTGTCATATCAACCTATGAAAACATCCTCTCCTAATGCTTGTTGTAATATTCTTTTTATAAATGAACATGATTTTTTTAAAAGTTAAGAAAAGCCTATTGACACCCACTTTTTGAAAGACAGTTCAAAACATGATAAATGACACTTTATTACTTCAATGTTTCTCTCATTGAGACAGCAAAAGAACACTTTTTTAAAGAGTTAGACCAAGTGCTGAATGAAAAAATCTCCCACTTCCACCAAATCTGCCACTCCATTCACAACTAGTGGATGGGCACTTTGATTAATTGCTTTTTTGTCATAGGATGGACTCAATATTTTCTGTATATTTGGCAAATTTTAAGACCGTAAAGCCTGAACATTGGAAGAAAGAATGACAATGCACGTGCTCTGTGACCAGCATCTTTGCTAAGTTACCACCATATAATGAAGCCAGTTCTGAATATTCAGATACTTAAGTTTCAACAATAAGATAAAATAAGGTAAACAAAATATAGGATAGTCTAGAAAAAAAGGGGGAAAAACCCACAAAGCAGGAAGAATCTCATGCCTATTTCCGAGTGAAGCACTCCCATCTCTCAAAGTCTTCTCTCCTTAGCTGACATCCATTTTTCCCTATAACATTCAGATTTAGCTCATTATAAAGGCAATGGGATCCTCTCTCCTTTTAACTCCTATATTAGAATCCCCAATTTTGAAATGAAAAACAGGTGGGGAATCTTTTTTCAAACTGGAACTATGCAAGCTGTCTTGAGAATAAAGCAAAACCAGGATCACTATGTGTTTAACATAATTTGGTGCCAAGGGAAAGTGGCAACTGCCAGCTCAGAGTTGCCAAGACCAATTGAGTATCTGAGTTTGGTCTTGAAAACAGAAGTGGGGCTGAGTATCAGAGGATCTTGCTCAAACTTTTAATATATAGCCAGGAGATCAGATATTATTACATATTGACTACTACTTGACATTGTCCATTGTCCAAGCAGGGAGTTTCCATCACCCACATACGCTCATTTACTCCTTATTTATTGATTAAAATATTTAGATCCTACCATCTATCTAAAGATTCAGAGTGGTGTACAAAAAAATTCAACTTGACCAATTTAAACAATGTAAAAAATAAAAATGTTTTTAAAAAGCTAAAAATGTATTAAACAAACTAACAAATTAAAAGAAGAAATAAAAAACAGCTAAAACAGACTAAAATCATTTAAAAACATGCACACTTGTAGATTTTTGTAAAACAAGTTAGACATGCAATGGCTTTAGTAAACAACCATGTTTTCACTTGAAGTGGAATGACAGTAGCGTTCATGACGATCAGGCTTCTAAGGGGGATTGCCAAAGCAGAGAAGCCTGCTTCATGACTTCCCTTGGAGTGAATTGGCAGTTTGGGGTGGAGTTGAGGGTGTTACTCTGGCAGTGCTGCCGCTGCTATTTCTTCTTCCCAAACACCTGTACAATTTGCATGGGCCTTGGGGAGAAGCAGGAAACATCTGTCAAGGAAATCTCAACTCACTGGCTGGTGGGCAGGACTGTAGTAGTCTGGCCTCTGGCTTCACTCTAGTTGGGAGCTGGGGGATATAAAACTGCTTCCCAGCACTCTGATCTCAGTTGGCTTAGGAGCTTCATCCCACCCACTTTCCCTCCAATTTTGTCAATACTTGATGATGGATTACTGTTTTTTCTTCATGTCACAACTTTTGCGGGGGGGGTGGTATTGCATGGGCTCCAGATGCAGGAAGTAGGAAATCAGGGTTTGGCAGATCCCTGGTGAGGAGGTGCTCTGGTGAGATTCTGAGGATATGGGTAGCAAGGGTTTCACCCAGCTAAGGGAGTATTCATCTTTGCTACAATCCCAGATGCCAGGAGAATCACTAAGTGGCATCTGCCCATATGGAATCCCACATCTATCATCTCAGGTTATCACCTAGCAAGCAGGCTGAGTTATTGGCTCATTGATTGACAAGTGGATTGGTCAATGTCTAGATCTGGACCCAGATGGGGTGCCAAGCCTACATTCAGCTATAACAAATAAAGTTGTGGTCTTTCTCCAACTATACAGCTATGTACTTGGGAGAAAATTAGACCACAATTTTATTAGTTACTACATGTCTATGTAGAAGACCCATTGTGATATATGGCTTCAACTGACTCTAGGACAACAGGGTTGAAATTCAACTGACTCTAGGACAACAGGGTTGAAATTCCCACTCAGCCATGGAAATCCAGTGGCTGACCTTAGGTTTGACTTCCCCAACAGCTTCATATAGATATTTAACAACATGGGGTGGGGTGGGGATGAAACCCTGTGACACCTGAAAGCTTAATGTCCATGAGGCTGAACAGGAATCTCCCAATGCTGCTCCCTGGGATTGGATGTGCAGACAGGATTGGAACCACTGTAACTCTGAAGGAACTGGTCCAGTAACATGCCATGATCAATGGCATCAAAAGTTGCTGAGAGATACAGGAAGATCAGCATGGTAGCATTCCACATCTTACACACAGAGTGGGAGTGAGCGCATCAATGAGAGCAACTAAGGGTGTTTCAGTGTGGAGCTCTGGCCCGAAACCAGACAAAAATGGGTCCAGATAATCTGTTTCCTCTAAGAACACTTGAAACTGCCTAACCATCACAGACTAAAGCATCTTACCCAAAAGGTGATATTAGCAATGACCAAAGTGGATTTTGTCCAAAAAGGCTATTGTGAGAGAATTTGAGAATAATGTTAAACATTTTAGAATATTATGAGAGACACAAAGACAAGAAATAGAGACTAATTTTGCTAGATGCCAAAAAAGATTTTAACTATGAATTGCCAATTTATGACAGAAGTTCTAAAATAAAATTTGGGCATAAAATTTTACAATTGGATCAAGGCTATATATAAGGACCAGCCAGCACAAATAAATGTCAAGAAAACTAAACCATACACAGTGGAAAGAGAGGCAAAACAAGGCTGTCCTCTGCTTCCACTACTTTTCTGATAATCATAGAAATCTTAAATAAATATAAGAAATGATAACAAGATTTTTAGAAAAGCGAATGTAAGAGGTAAATATATAAACACAGAATATTTGCTGATGATCTGGCAACTATTTTGGAACACCTTTCTTATAGTAGGAATGCTGCTAGAAGTTCTGGAAGAATTTGGAAATGTTGCAAGATTAAGAATAAATAAAAGGAAAACAATGATGTCAATGAAGAATCTGACAATTTGAAGAACTGAGATTAAGAAATGTAATTTTAAAAACGTAAAAAGCTAAGAGTTTAAACATAACATTAGCAAAAAAAGAACAGGATTTTTTAAACCAATAACTATAAGAAAACACAGAAATAAATCAAACCTTCAGAGGTGGATCAAATAATATCCTCATTATTAGGAAAAATCTCATCTGTTAAAATGAATGTACTACCAAAATTGATTATTTTTGTTTCAAACATACATATTTTATTTTTATAAATGACAACATAATTAAGCAATGGCACAAAGATTTATCTGAATTTATTTGGTCAGGGAAAGAAACAGAGCTATACGGCAAATACTTCAAGACACTAAAAAGAGACAAGATCTGGGCCTTCCAGATTTAAAATTATATTTTCATGCAAGTGCACTGTCATGGATAATAGACTGCATTACACTAAAAAAAAATGTTTTTGCAATTGGAAGGATTCAGTTTCAGGATGACATTCATACAACTGGTATGAGAAGACTAGACCACACAAAGAGCACTATTTAAGAAGATCTGCCCCAAAATATCGTTATGGGTATCACCAGAAGAAATATTCCATATGAAAGAATATTTGCAAGAAAGATGGTTCTTCTTCGTGGTCTTTGTGAATCACACTGTTGGGATTCCCTCCATAATTAGTTGGGATAGAATTGTGGATGAGATATGTAGTCATTTAGATGCTTGTAACATGTATTCGAAGCAGTTAGATTGCCTCACTTGCAGCTGCTAATTGTAGTAACATTCCTAAGGCACAGTTAAAAAAAATCAAGAGTTTCCACCAGATAGTTACTTGGTTACACCTCACAGGCTAGACAGGCAAGGTTATCTGTAATTGGACTGTGGGAAACCAGGAAACGCTATAATTTACTGCCTCTGGAAATTGCCTCACTTTGAATCACTAAAGTCAACGCTATCTGTTCATGCTCATGAAAATAAATCTTGCTTTGCATGTTTATACTGTGTGTTTGAATCAATTCCTGACACACACAATGGGGAAAGGGATATTTCACACCTGCGCGAAACAGCATTTGGAACCTTCTGGAAGCCTAAAATCAGGCATTTTGGCAGTTGGTCCATCCCCCACATCCCCAGGGTACATAAGGCCCCTCCCCGAGTAACGGTCAGTTCCTTTTCTTCCACCACAGTAGCAGCAAGTACCTTTCTCAGCCTGACTGATAGATTTAACGTTTTTTTGATCTTGAACTGGTTTTCGTTTTGGTTTCTGATTATCTCTTTGTGGTTTGTTTGGTGGTTGGTCTGACACGGTGCACGTTTTTGAACTACGAGTGTGTTTCTGCGATTGGACTCTACTTTTGTATGGCAACTTTTAAACGTTGCAAAACATGTGGAGGGAAAATACCTGACAAAGACCATTATTCTGAGTGTCTCCTTTGTCTCAGTGAGGGCTATAACACGGCAAATTGCAAATATTGCCAATTATTTACTTCTCAGATGAGAAGAAATAGAGCGGTCCATTTGAAGGCACTTTTGTGGGAGCAGGTTTTGTCAGCCTCTGAACCCACAACTTTGGGGAAATCTGTTCAGCCTACTAAAATGGCTCAAACATTGCCTGTACCCTCCACAGATCGACACCACGCAGGGGAGTCTCGGGATTGAGAGCAACCTGTCCAGTCCTTGGTGTCAACAAAGAAAAAAGGTGATCCAAAAAAGCACGTTTCCACCTCACCGTCGAAGAAAACGGCTCACGGTGAGAAAAACAAAATGAAGAAGAGAAAATTGAGGGACTCATCATGAGAAGAGCCTTCAAAAAAGGCTAAAAGGATTGAGCAGCCCAGTCTGCCTGCTCCAATCCAATCTCCATCTCCGACGGTACCGGGCACCTCCACTGATAAAATGACGGAAGATATTCATCATGTGATTACTCACGATGTGTACAGAGATGCTGTACCATCTAGTGAGATTGAAGAAGTTTGGGTTCCCTCTGAAGGGGAGATCATAGATTCATCTCTGATCCTTTCGGTGGGGTCTGTATCCAAGAGTCAAGATCTCCTGCTGGTTGACACTCGAGATCAAGACAACATGATCTTGTCATGTTGTCCCTCTCCACCAAGACGCTGACATGGAACTTCGCCATCACATCTGAGATCACCTTCTAGGCAATCACATTCAAGTACAAGACCACCTCATCGGTACTGTTATGTGAGGGAGACACCTCCATACCGTTATCGACAGTATCCCAAAGAGTTTTCCATTGACTCCAGGGATGTCTCTCCTTGCACTGATGATGTTCATTGGTTGCACAGACATTCTCATTACCGAGAGGAAGACTCACCGACCTGGCATTGGTATAGAGAGGAGACTAGTCCACAACCTCATGTTCTGAGGTCTTCCACTAAGTCTCCAACTCCATCCTGTTGCAGAGTGTTGCCTGCAGTGTCTGAATCTAGAAAATGAAAAGGAAACAGAGAGTCCAGCAATATTCATTTTGTAGTTCAGTCTCCTCCCTACGACGGTCTACATCAGAGTACCGTTCTCCCAAGTAATGCATGGTGAGATCTTCTTCTGTGTCAGAGTCTGAGGGATCTCACGTGTCATATGTGCCTGAGCAGTCTAAGTGAATTTTGTGTCGATAGCAGAACGTATTTCACCTACTGATGTCCTTTTTCCTCCTATCTTGTTTCTCTAAGTGTCCAGATTGTTAAATCTTCAAGTGGATCTCCAAGATCCTATTTTCTATAATCCTATAAAGAGGATCTCCATATTTATTTTCCAGGTATGTAATAACAAGACCGTCTGTACTGTCTACCATTGTGCCGTTGCCTTATTTGTTAAAGACTGTTAAAAAATCATGGGATTCCCCATCTTCTATTCCTTCGACATTGAAGAAACTAGAAGCACTGTACCATCTGATTGAGAGTGCTCAAGAGTGGCTGACTCAACATCCAAAGCCAAACTCAATAATTGTTGATGCAGTTCAAACTAGACAATCCCAGAAGCTTTATGTCTCCCCTACTGATAGAGAGGGAAGGAAGTTAGACAAATTTGGGGAAGAGGTATATACTTCGAATGCTGCCTTGCTGTTTAAAATCTCGAACTATGCAGCGTGTATGGGCGCCTATCAGCAGTTCTTGTGGACTAGGATGAAAAGGTTCATAGATATGCTGCCAGAAGATGAGAGAAAGACTGCTGACTTCTCTGTATGATGAGGCTGATTGTTTGTCTTCCCAACAAGTCACCACTTCAAAACATATTACTGACTGTAGTGGGAAGGCAATCTCTGGAGCGATAGCTTTGGAGGATCACACGCTTGGTTGAGGTTGTCGGGTTTGTCTCAACAAGCGAAGAGTGTGATTGAAGACCTCCCTTTTGACTGTAGGTCTTTTCAGTGAAGGTGCAGTTACCAAACTAGAACACACACAGAAAATGCGCACTACTGCCAAAATAATGGTTTCCCAGTATCATCATCATCATACTCCAGTTACCAATACAGCCTTTATAAAAATTTACACAGCAAAAACAAAAGGTCTGACTCACACGCAGCAACAACATCAAACATCAGGGCAGCAACAACTTTCAAGGAAATTTCCAATGTCCAAATTCAGACAACCTCAATATAAAAAGAAACAGCAAGACCCAACACAAATTGGCCTGTTTGACAACCAGCTGAACGGTACCTTACTTGCGCACTGTCAACATCTTTCGGTTGTTTTGACTGTCAAAGACCCAAATCTCTTTGCTCAAACCTCCAAATGTCGGTACCGCTGTTGATACCAACCCTATCATGATCAAAATACCACAATGTTAGATACTGTGAAATCTACCATCATCACTGCCTCAAATATGGTACCGACGGAACTGTTGGAAGCTGTGGTACAGAGAAAAAGCCCTTTGGAAAACAAACTGTCAAATTTCATCCACACATGGACCTTGATAACAACAGACTCATGGGTGTTGAATGTAGTGAGATTGAGCTATATGACAGCATTCCATCGACTACCACCAGTAGGACAAATTCGTATTATGCCTTCATCCCCAGAGCTGGAATAGGAAATGCAACTTTATTGTAGAGAAGGGGCAATCAAAAAGATCTCATATGCCCAACTAAGAGCTATCTTCTTTCAACATTCTGGGTACCAGATGCAGATGGAGTCTTTCAGTCTATTCTAGACCTAAGAAGTGTCAACTATTATATAACAACAAAACGGTTTCGAATGGTAACCCTGGCATCAATAATGCCATTGCTGAAGAAGGGGTACTGGTTTGTGACGCTGGATTTGGAAGATGCTTACTTCCATGTATCGATAAGGAAAGAACACTGGAGGTGCCTAGCTTTTGTGTCTAGGAAATAAGCTTATCAATTCAGAGTACTTCCATTCAGCATAAGCACAGCACTAAGGGTGTTCACAAAGTGTATGTCCGTGGTAGCAGCATATCTGCGACAGAGAGGTATCATTCTGTTTCCGTACACAGATGACTGGCTTATAGCTGCTCCGACAAAAAGGAGGCTTTGCGACACCTGAAGACTATAGTGAACCTACTGAATGCACTAGGACTGATGATAAATTTCAAGAAGTCTCACCTTGTACTGCAAACAACAGTGAAGTTCATTGGAACTGTACTGGACTCGACCAAAGAGTTGGCTCTTCTGCCAGACAACAGGTGGCAGAAAATGCAACGCACTCTAAGGCAGTTATTGATAACATGAAAGTAAGTGGCATAGTCAACACTGCCAGAGCCATGTGCTTTCAGATGATGGTGACTCCAAGACGCAAGATTGAGAATGAGACCTCTGCAACACTGGTTCATAAGGAATTTCAATCCACTTCTGCATCATCAAAAGAAGTACATGATGATTCCAAGCGGGTGCACTTGTCTCTCCTCTGGTGGTTGAGGGCAGAAAATGTCCTAAAGGGCACGTTGTTTCTAGTAGATCCACCCTGTGGTCTCCGTCACCACAGATGCTTCCATGGATGGTTGGGGAGCGCATATGCAGAAATGCTAAGGATCCATAAAGGAACATGGACAAACGTCAACACATAAATGTTCTGGAGTTTCTTGCTGTCATCAAGACATTCAGAGCTTTTCAAGTGCACCTGTGCAGTCTCGCAGAGCAACTGAGGACGGAAACAAGAAGGGACTCACTCCACAGTGCTTCGGAAATTAACAATCAAGCTCTGGAACTGGTGCCTTTCCAGAGGGATAACGCCATCAGCGATACTTGTTTCAGTAGCAGACAATACATGGGCAGATGCCCTAAGTTGAGGGCCCATGTCCTGTCACAAGTGGGAGCTGGATGACGTCATAACCGGCAGCTTGTTCAATCAATGGGGAGCACCTGTCCGAGAACCAGTCTCCTATCAAGGATAGAAAGACCAAAGACCAAGCACTCTCGTCAAAAGACAGACCAAAACAAGTCTGGGGATGCTTTCCTGTATAGTTGGACAGGACCACTCCTCTATGGATTTCCACCATTCCCTCTCATAACAAAGATGATCTCGAAGTCAAGACGCTGCAAGGGTCAATTGGACACCCCCATGGTGGCCAAGAGAGCTACATGGGGCCCCCTGCCCTCACTTTGTCAGAAACATCGGTACCAGAGATTACCGTCGATGCCAAACTTGTTGATGATGCACAAACATACGTGTTTACACTGATGTGCAGCCTTCTGTTGACTGCATAGAAGATACTGTAGATTCTGCTTTCTCAGAGGAAGTTAGCAGCATATTAAGGGTGGCTCACAAACCACTGACTGTTAAGTCGTATAGTTACAGATGTAATTTTGCAGGTACCTGAGGGATCGCGGTACCCAACCTCGGAGTTGCCGATACCACAGATATACTTTCCTTTTTGGCACACCTCAGTACCGAGGGACTATCATTGTCTTCAGTTAAATGCTATCTGGCTGCAATTTCTTAGTCCCTACAGAGTAAGGGAAGACCTTCTTGCTTCTCTAGTCCAACTGTTAAGAGATTTTTACAGGGTTATAAACATGTGCCCTCCAACACAATCTCCGGTACTGGGCTGGGATTTACATTTTGTGTTGTTGCAATTCACGTAGGCCATTTGAACCATGGTAACCTGTGATATGAGGCTGTTATCTTGAAAACACTGTTCTGGTAGCCATAACTTTTGCTAGAAGGGCAAGTGAGTTGGCAGCTTTAAAAGTAGATGCACTCTTTTTGAGATTTCCTAAGGGGAAGGTAGTACTAAGACCAGATATCACCTTCTTACCAAAGATGGTATCATTCTTTGATTGAACTAGGACATTGTTTTGCCAGCTTACATGCAGAATCTAGAACTCATCTGAAGAAAAATTTGCATTGCCTTGATGTCAGGAGGGTGTTAGCTTTCTATGTTCAACGCACTGCGACTATAAGGAAAACTAAGCAGTTATTTGTCTGTTATTCAAGTCAGAAACTAGAGGAGCCTGTTTTTTCCCAAAGGATATCTAAATGGGTTGCTTCCGCATAGTTGTGCTATAAGATTGCTAAAAGCTGCCAGTAAATGTAAAGGCACACTCTACGACATCAATGCCAGCTTCAGCTGCTTTCACGCATGGTGTACAATTGGAGGAAATATGCAAGGCCGCTACGTGGTCGCAGCCATTAACATTTATTTCCCACTATAGAGTGAACGCAAGGGAAAGGAGTGATGCATCTTTTGTTAGGGCCATTTTGTTTTCTGCAGTTGCATGAAAAAAAAAAGAAGAAAACAAAGGAAAACAAAAAGGAAAACAAAAAAAAATTCTGGGTGAATTCAAGAAACACAACATTATTGGTTGTAAATTAAATATTTATTTATTGTTCTAATTATATTTATGGTATTTATAAAATTTATTGTATTGCAATATATATTACTTTTTTAAAAAAGAGAAAAATCTGATATTGATTTGTTATCACTGGTGTATACTGAACAATTTGAAATCTCCAACCTCCATCTTTCTGACAGCTGGCTAATTTCCCTGATTGTGTGGTTCACAGAGACCACGAACAACAGAACAGACCTTTGCTCACCTGTAACTGTGGTTCTTCGAGTGATCTTCTGTGAACTCACACAAATCCACCCAATCCTTCCCACTTGATGTCTTTTTATTAGTTCCTATAGCTGCTACCATGGTGGCGAAGGAACTGACTATTACTCGGGGAGGGGCCTTATATACCCCTGGCGATGTGGGGATGGGCCAACTGCCAAAACGCCTGATTTTAGGCTTTCAAAGGTTCCGAATGCTGTATTGTACAGGTGGGCGAAATACCCCCTTCCCCATTGTGTGACTTCACAGAAGACCACTCAAAGAACCACATTTACAGGTAAGCAACCTATTCTTAAAATATAAGAAAGTATTATCTAAAATACCAAGGAAAAAAGTTCCAAGTGAAATTTAGAGAAGAGTTACAAATTGAAGGAACAGTATGCTCATGACTCCTATATATACAAATGTGCAAGAGATTCAAGATAGATATAAAAATGGAGGAAATAGAAAATAATAAAACTGAGACGGACTTCCTCTTCTGACATGCTGGCACAAATCTTCTGCCTCGGATACCAACATAGTAAATTAAAAATACTGAGTCACACTCGAGTCAGATTATGAGCACAGCATGTTTAATGTATGTGGCATCAGTCCTAGCAAAATGAATGGGGTAAACATTTTTAGTTAAACAAAATGAGCGTGGCTGGATAGCCACAAAATCAATTTTACATAGCTCCTCAAAATGAGCCTCTATATCAGATACTCAGCAAAGTGTTTATGGTTTGCCACCCAAAATGTAAGTGACTGAGATAGTCTCACCAGTGATGCCACTGCAGTGGCAATATTAGCTTAAAGAGGAGGCTTGTAGTATGTGTGTGGGGAACATTATGAGACTTCAGCAC